>DF360533.1:21108-35045 GCA_000787875.1 Solanum virginianum
ATATCTAGTTCGGAAAGTAGTTTTAGGAATATCTCACTCCCTCACCCTCAACTGATGATAACCAGAACAAAGGTTAATCTTTCAGAAATGGGTAGCTCCTTGAAGTTGATCAAACAAGTCATCAATCCTTGCAACGAATATTTATTCTTGATGGCCAATTTATTCAATTGTCTATAATGAATTCATATCCAAAGTGATCCATCCTTCTTTCTCATGAATAACACAAGAGCAACCCATGTCGATATACTTGGCCGAATAAAGCCTTTGTCCAATAAGTCCTTCAACTTCTTTAATTTAGTCAGGGTCATATGATAAAGAGGAATAGAAATAGGCTGAAAATCTGGAAGGAGGTCTACATCAGAAGAGAGATTTCAAAAAATAGCAGATCTATTCACTCGATCAATAATCGAGCGCCAAAGTGTACTTCCCTTTTGGGAGGAATATCAGGCAAATCATTGGGAACAACATCAGGAAACTCATTAACCTCCAGATTAGACTTAAGAGTAGGTGACTCAGACTCCCCATCTCTAACCCTCATAATATGATAGATGCATCCTTTAGAAATCATTTTCCAGGCATTGAGATAGGAAATAAACCAACCTTTAAAAGAAGAGTCACTACCCTCCCACTCAAGAATAGGCTCATTTGGAAATTGAAACTTGACCTTGCAGGTTTTACAATCAATGGAGGAATAAGAAGCATGCAACCAATCCATCATGAGAATAATATCAAAATTAAACATCTCAAGTTCCACAAGATCACACAAAAGGACATTATGCAAGACAGAGATAGGACAACCCCGATACTCTTTGGGCAATAATAGACTCACTCACGGAAGTATAAACTAAAAAGGGCTCCCTTAATATTTTAGGACTCAATCCAAACTTAACAACCAAAATGGGAGACACAAAAGATAAATTTACCCCTCAGTCAAGCAAAGAATAAGCATCAAAGTCAAAGACTTCTTCTACTTCTTGTCAAGCATGCAAAGCATAGAACCTGTTATTCCTGGGGGCACCAACTTGAGGAACCCTCAGTTGGAATTGATCACCCTAAGCCATTTGACCCTGCCCCTTCTTGGAAGCTTTAGGGTGGTCAGTAATTTTGTGGCCCATATCACCACACCTAAAACAAGCACCTAAACCTCTCAAGCATGCACTTGAGTGATTTTTCCCATACTTGCCACACTGAAGAGGTAATGGCCCACCTCTAACCTATGCTTTGGTAGGAGGAACTCAACCATTGGAAATCCTTGCATTGGACCCTTGGCGCTATTGGAAGCAACCATATCCACCACCTTTCCTAGAGTTAGACAACCCACTATCATAACGGGCTCTCTTGGAATCATTCATCCTCTTCTTCTTGAGCTTCTCCCTTTCATTCTGTTCAGTATAAGTCATTAGCCTAGAAATGTCCATGTCACGAATAAGCATAGCCGTACAATATTCCTTCACAACCAAATCAAGGATCCCAGAAATAAACTTGTGCATTCTTGTATAAGGGTTAGCCATTAGAACAGGAGCATACTTTGAGAGCATTATAAATTTGAGGGAATATTCCCTCACAGTGGTACCACCATGCTTGAAGTTGATAAATTTGGTTATTTTAGCCTCCCTAAGCTCAAGGGAAAATAAATGATCTAGGAAGACAAATTTAAACTTTTCCCAACTAACCCTACCATCACTAACCCTCTCCATCAACTATTGGGTGTACCACACTTGAGCCACATCCTTTAACTGATAAGCAGCTAGTTTAACTTTCTTTTCTGAGGTCACCCTCGTAATAGTCAAACACCTTAGAGAGTTCATCAATGAAGTCTTGGGCATCCACATTAGCTTTTGACACATAAAACTTAAAATGATTCATTCTGGCAAAATCTCTTACTCTAGCAGCTGGAGTGGAGACACAAGGAGGAGGATTGGCCAGCTTAGCCTGGTTGGTCACCACTTGGGAAAACATGGCAAAGGCAGTCCTAAATTCATCTTAAGTGACTGGCTCCCCTATAGGCTCTTGAGGGACTTGGTCCTCATTAATCGGGGCTTGTGTTGGTAGGAGGGCTCCTCTTAGAGGCATCTTTTGTAAGGCATCAAAGATATTGTCAAAGTTAGGAAGTCTTAAGACATGGTCCATAGAATGACATAAGATATGAAAAAGTGAGGTAATTCCTAAAACGCCATCATAGCCTCCCACTCATAGGTATGGTGCACTTCACACTCATGAATAGGACTCTACTCGACTTGAAAGGTTAGACTCCGAGGATCATTTTAAAACCTTAGGGCTCTGATACTAAGCTTGTCAAAGATTGGGCCTAGGTCCTAGGAGGAATATGGCGAATGGGAATTCGAGAGTCCCCAAACAAGCTCATAGCATCCACATACATGTCATTGGTTTGAAAGCGCATAATTAGACAATAAAAACATAGTTCTAAGGGACGGGAAAGTATGAATCAAGCTATGGGAATGTCATAGGGATAGGGATTTGCATAGATTCAAATAGTACGTAGCACATAATAACTAAGGTGCAGGTAAGTATGACTCACGCTAAGGGATAGAAGGGACTTAGGACTTTCCATATTTCCACATCTCATCATGAACATATTATCGTAACATTACATCAAGAGATGGCCATAGTCATATTGTATATAACCAATAAGCATAACACATAACAAGCCCGTACATAGAGTTTACACAATGTCCAATAATGCCTTTAGGTCATAGATTAATACGGGGGCCAAGACATGTCCCGGGCTCACCCTCAAATTCAAGACATAAGTATCATAACATATGTGGTTTCATGACCCGAACCTAGGGTCTTGGAGTGACATGCAAATGGGAACTCAAGAGTACCCAAACAAGCCTCAAAGTATCCATATGCACACATCAATTGGGAAGCATATATAAATAGTAAACATATAGTTCTAAGGGATGGAAAAGTAGGATTCACTCTATGGGGATGTCATGGGGAATGGGATTAATATGGATCTACATAACACGTAGCACATAAAGACTAAGGGGCGAGTAAGTATGACTCACTCTATGGAGGTAATTCCGGACTTAGGATCTTTCACATCGTAACATAAAAGCATATCATATTACTTATAATCAATCCATATAACTATACCTAATAGATAGTCATATCCATAACAAAATCCCTGAATACAACACTTAGCATATAAATGTACAAGAGTTTACAAGATGACCAACAATGCCTCTAGTTAAAAATTAGGACAGGGGCCAAGATATGTCCTAGGCTCACCCTCAAAGTAAATAGCATAAACTAAGTATCATAGGTAGAGGAATAGTGGTTTGTCCTCGGAAGATAGGACCCACTATAACAAGTGTCTCAAGATCCAATCTAGCCTTCGTATTGTGGATGAAAATAGTCCTCGATCCTTATATGGTTAGATCATATAGGCAAAAGTATGTGTTAGTACATTTTGATGTACTAAGTATGTGGGCATGTAATGCATATGACTTACCAAACTTGCATTTAATGTTAATAACAAGGTCACATAATATAGAAAGAGATATACATATTAAAAGAGGAAGTGTAACAATATGCCATGAAAGTCATGATGCATGAGATGCCATAATGCCCATATGTAGTAGGAATGTAACCATAACCGACATATCAAACACATGTGAACTATTACATAAATCTATCCGATGTAGACCTCTCATCGGTAAGAGAAGATTACTTGTCAGGGTAATACACACCACACCTTATGACCCAGTCATGTCAATGTGATGGACACCTTTCTTATCACCCAATCATTTCGAAAAGTTTTTTCAATATCATATCAATGTGTAACTATTCTTTACAACCTGGTAATTTCGATAATGGCTACCATATACCTATGCGCCACATAGTTCAAGGAAAGGGAGAGGACCCATAGGGATAGGGTTGACGCCCCCAATCCATCGGTGCTAACTCATCATCCCATAAGAATACCTATATATATATATACATGCTTTCAAAAGAGGCAATAGTCATTTCAAATCCTTTCAATGCATACTTAGGCTTAAAAGCTAAATATTATTCATTATCAATTACACTTGGGCTCAACAGCCAAATCACATGTCAATCCATACTTTTCTTTCATAGGAATAGCTCATTCACAATAATGATATAGTGTAAACACTCAATATGCTCAAAGAGCCAATAACAATAGACATTTATGTGACAAATTTCTTGTTATAACCAATATATTAGTTTAACTCACTGAATCAATAAACATATGTGAGCTTAACTCACCAAATCATTTTTAAAAACCATATGTGAGCTTAACCCACTGATAATTTCATAAAATACAATGCTCATGAATGCATATGCCATGAATGATATGTGAATAGCAATGGGCAATGTAGATTCAATCTTAAATCAACAATTCAATATGAAATTCAAGTAAATCCATAAGTAAAATCCTCATTCAAATCACAATTTAAATTACCCATGCTTGAATCAAACTTTAAAGGGACAATACATATTCAAATCTTCATAATAATAATGCAATTCAACATATTAAGGCTTAAATCAACTCAAAATCAACAATAAAGCATAGCTCATACTACAATTGAATTTAATAAACAATAATCTTTAAAACTCATAATTAAAGTAAGCTTAAATTCCATAAATCAAGTTTAAAAAGAATTTGGGTCTTCTTGGTTGAAAGGGAGCAAGAATCAATCCCACATAAATAAGTTCTCTAAGAAGAAACAAGAAAAAATTGATAAAAATTGAAGTCCTTCCTTGAATCCCAAGCTAATTCTCCACTAGAGTCTTTGAGAGGAGTTCTTAAGAGCGAGTTGAAATAATTCTAAGTGTAAGAGTGAATTTGAATGAGGGAAATAGAGTTTAGGTTATTTGAATGTCTTTAGATAACATAGAAAGTCACAAAAGACCTTAGGAGAAACCATAATGATGAAAATGCTATTAATGAAACGAGTAGAAAAAAATATTTCCGGGGGTCCTATGGGAGGGGATACGGCCAGTGATAGGGTATAAGAACCATATACTCCTCCGTGATTTGATACTTAGAATAATTCTTCCTAATGAAGGTTCAAGACGTTAATTCTATACTTAGAAAAATTGCACACTGTCATCCATACGGAAGGCTTCATAGCCCGTACCAATGTATACGGTCTGTATGCCTCATCCGTGAATCTCCACTTAGAAAATTTTTCAACTATAAAGTTCTAAGATGGTGATCCAATACATAGAAAATTTTTACTCTAACGCCCATAGGAAGGCCTTATGAACCATAAAAGGCTATACGATCCGTGAGAGGTCCATGTGTGAAGTGCCTTGGCCATAATATGAATTTTCAAGGCCAAGGCCCTCCATACTGCACAACATACAGACTGTGTGGGGTTCATATGTGGTATACCTTGGTCTTACACTCCATATTGAGGACAATACTCTACACACAAGGCCAAGGACCACTTCAAGTAACCTTTACACAATCTGTATACCTTCACACGACCCGTGGAGGTCTCCCTAAAGTGTCACCTTGGTCCAAAACTTTTTGAAATTAAATTTCCAAGATCCATTAAGTTCATACAACATTCGGGTCCTTACAAAGGTAGATAGAAGATGGCTTGTCCTTGGATGATAGGACTACCACAAGCAACTCTTTATCACTCAAGCTAGCTATCAAGAAGTGGAAGGTAGTAGTCTATGGTCCCTACATGGTTAGATCATGTAGGCAAAGAGTATGCATTAGTACGTTTGAATGTAGTAAGTAGGTAAGCATGCAAATACTTATAAATAATCCTGCAATTCAATGTTAGATGATAAGGGCACATATATATAGAAGGAAGTATGTAAGAAAGAATAATGTATCAATACGCCATAAGATCTATGATGCATGAAATATCATAATATTTTAAACATAAAGGGGATGGGATTTAACCGACAAATAAGACCAAGTGAGCTATTATTTGAAATCCTGATGTTGCCTCTACACCAAAGATAAAGTAGATTACTTGCCAAAGGTAACACATACACTCACCTTATGGGAACAACACCCATTTTGGAAAGGACTTCCATAATCATATCATAATCATCCACAAGGAGTATAAACATGAACCTGTACTTGACAAATATTTATGGGAAAGGAGATTTTATGTATGGACGCCTTAGATTGAGCCCCCTATTTCCAATTCCTTTCGGTGCTAAGTCATCATCTCACAAGAAATACATATACCTATATACTTTTTTTTTTAAATTAAATTTTTGTCACATGACCCTTATTATTCAATAAAAACAATTATAGAGTGAGATCCAGCGGTCCTAAGCCAAGTTGGATCCATATTACATGATCTTACAATAGGAACATAAGTCTTTTCAAATATTATAATGCATACTTAGTGAAACGCCCAAAAAATACCTGAAAATTTGCCTCAGAAATGACCATAATCGTAATTTTCATATATCTCAAAATTCATGTGTGATATTGAAAATCTGACTTCACATTCTTGATAAGGGAAAAAATTGAGTGGGAAATGGGTATAACCCCAATTTTAGAGCAACTATAGAAAAAAATTATTTTTTCTAAGTTTGCGCAAAACAGTAAGAATGCGCTATGGTTCTGCGACGCGGACCAATCACAGACCAGTGTATTTTGGATGCTAGTTTTTCCAAATTTAGCCTAAGGCCTAGGGGTCTTGGGCCTAACCTTTCCTATGCATAAAAACACCTAAGTCATTTTTCAACTCCATATCTTTAGAGACATTCCCCAAAACCCTCTCTAATACTTAGCCAAATATTTTATCCAAATTCAAGTGTCCCAAACTCATTCCGGATCTCAAAAAATTTAATCAAGCTTCAAACTCTCATTCAAATCTAAGTAAAGCTTATTTATATCATTTAATACCATCATGGGTCCCCTACATCAAGCCAAGTTCAAAGAAATTTTCGATCTCTTAGAACACAGAGAACTGGGTGGACCACAACCAATAAAATTAAAGCTCTTTGAATTAGCTTTTCAATGCACTTGGTTTCACCTTATATAGAGTTCGAATGAAGAAGTTACGCCTATTTTCGTAGAACTCGTCTGTGTAGGGGTATATTCAGATTTTTACCAAATTCTGTTTCATTAATGTCATTCCATAAATTTAGTTATTTCTATTAGTCTTTTGGGGATTCCTATGCTATCTTAACACTTTCTAAAGACCTAAACCGTATTCCTAAATATCAAATTCACTCCTCCCACTCCCAATTGGAATACACTCTCAAATTTTTCCAAGTGTCCCTACCAAACCCCAATAAGAATTCAAGGAAACTCGAGAAAAAGTTATGGATTTCAAGACCCTATTCCAAGCTTCAAGTATTTCTCAACTCAATTTCAAGAAATTCAAGGTCTCTCCGTGATTTGATACTTAGAATAATTCTTCCTAATGAAGGTTCAAGACGTTAATTCTATACTTAGAAAAATTGCACACTGTCATCCATACGGAAGGCTTCATAGCAATTTCATCCATTGGGCCCTTTCACCCATGAAGCCCAATCTTCCTATTTCATAAAAATTGCATGCTTTCAAGTTATAATTCTTATGGGTACCTATTATTATGAAATATGAGCATGAAATATGTTGGGATTATGTCAAATATTGTTGATTATGCATGAATATATATTTTGAGCTTATATTATGAGCTAATCTTTGTCTATTGAGATTTACATGATTCAAGCTATGAAATCTATGAACTATTGTGAAGTTTTGATATGATTTACAAGTTACTCATATTGGGGTTTTACCATGATGTTGGTGGTATGATTTACATGATTTTAAGATGCATTGATTTCACTATTTTTTGATCTATACTCTTGTATTTTGCATGATCTGAACATGTCCTCATATATATCCACCAAGTGTTTGATGAAATGCCAAGTTAAGAATTTTCAAGATATGTACATGTTTTACAAGTCAAGTGACTTCATGATGTATATGGGCTATCAAGTATATTATGAATTCATGAAATTATCTATGATTATGCAATGGGATTAGGTTTAGTACTGATGGATAAAGGGTTTGCTCTCTTTCTTTGAACTATGTGCCACCATAGGACTATGTTATACCCTTGCAATACTAGTGGATCCATTTAGTGCAGTTTCTATTGAAGTTCTTCTCGAAATGTGATGGGCTCCCATAAGGTAAAGTTACTCATGAAATCCTTTTCGAAATAGGATGGGCTCCCATAAGGAAGGTTGCTTCTTTGAAATGGGACAGACTCCTATAAGGTGAAGTATGGTTTACTTTAGCAAGTAGACCACCTCTTTATCGATGAGGTATAATCATCGGGATTCCAAGTAATTAGCTCGCTTGGTCTTATTCTATGTCGGTTGAGGTCTCTTCCTACACTTATGTATTATGATCTATACAAGTTGAATGATTTACAAGTATGTTTTATTTCAAGCATTGATCATGCATGCCATATTCAGATTTTCCTTATCTATTGCCTATTATTATGCATTTTGACTATGTTTCCTATCTCTTGTTGTATTACATCCTACATACTTAGTACATTCAAACATACTAACGCATACCCTATCCCTACATGATATTATCATGTAGGAACCGGAGCTCCTTATGATCATCCTCTGTGGCTAGATTTGACATCTTAAAGATAGCCTTTGGTGAGTCCTCAAGTTTGAGGACACGCTACTCTTGTCAGTACTATTTCTTTATGTTGAACTCTTGATACTATGAGGGTGAGCCTAAAAAGTGTCATGGCCCCCGCTCCAATCTATGTTTAGAGGTGTTGTTGGAACAATTAATGTAATTATGCTATGATCTTGACTCTTGAGTATTCTATGTTTTATACTATTAAAGACTTCCCTTAGTCCCTTTATCCCTCTTTATTAACTCTTGTTATTGTTTACTTTGCTTCTACGACCAAGGATGTGTGATTGATATGCTAAGAGACTTGTTTGGGTTCCTTCGAGTTCCCATTCGCCATGTTAGGTCTTGGCCCTAGGCTTGGGTCGTGACATTTAGGCTAAAAGGCCAAATCATATTTCATAATAATGCATACTTGGGCTAAAATGCCAAATCATTCTTCATGTCATATTTTCATGCATAGGAATAACTCATTCATATTTGTACAAGTTGGTGTAAACACCCATAATTGCCCAAAGAGTCACATCATAGACATTATGTGATTACATGTCATGTCGTAACCATACTTTCCTTGAAATCATAGTCATCATCATATTTGGATAATAACCCACATCATAAACTTCATAAAAATCAATATTTTATGCATGTATATACCTATGAGGTAGGAATGAATAACATGGGTACTAGGAGTTCATAATAAAATCATCATAATATAATGAAATCATAGCAAATCCTTGAAGAAATCATTAATTAAAGCACACTTGAAGTTACTAGTGCATAATTTCAACATTTAAAGGGACATGCATATTCAAACTTTGATAATATCAATGTAAATCAACATAATAGGGTTTAAATCACTTTTAAGACATCAATTAAATATAGCCCATATCTCAGTTTAATCAAATCAACACTTAAAGGACCCATATCCAAAGTAAGCTTGAAATTTATAAATTAAGAAGTAAGAAATCTTGGGGTCTTCATGATTGAAAAGGATCATGAATCAATCCCACATACCTTAGATAACTATAAGGATTAAGAAGAAATTGATTTAAGATGAAGGCCCTCCTTGAATTCTCAAGTTGAATCTTCAATGTCACACTTAAAAGAATTTTTTAGAAGAGAGAAATGTCTAGGGTTTTAAGTGTAATGAATGAAATTGAATAAGGATGGAGGAGGATAGGTCTTTTCAAGGGTTCAGGATAGGTTAGAAAGTCACAAAAGATCTTTAAAAATAACCAAAATTATGAGAAAGTCATTAATGAAGTGAACATTAAAAAGTGCCCAGGGGTCTCATGGCAAGGCACCACGGCCCGTGCAAGGCACCACGGCCCGTGCAAGGCACCATGAACCATATAAGGGTCTGTGATAGAGGCCTTCTGACACTAAATTTCATACTAAGTACATTTCCACCGAAGGCTTCATGGTCCATACAACGGTGCACTAATCATACAATGGTCTATACAAATTACCCAAGTTTCGAGATGATAATTTTATACTTAGAATCATATTTTGGGGAGAGGGCTTCCTGAGACACCTCACCACAGTTCGTGGTAGGTTGTACGAGATCCCCACCATAGTTCATGGTGGGATGCATGACCCATACAGGGTCTCCTAGTGGCTGCCTTAACCAAATTCTTGGCTTAAGGGTTGGGGCACCTACCAAGAGCCCCTTACATGGCCTGTGGTGAGGACCACGGCTCGTAGGAGATGCTATAGAGGACCACCAAGCCTAAAATACCATTTTAAGACATGCAAAGCCATACACAAGCACCCCATAGGTCAAAAACCTCCAACAGTTGATTTTAAGCATCGATAAGGTCTCCCGAGGTCCGAGTCCTTACAATATTTATGGCAACACTTAGTTCTAATCAATCATTTGTGTTCAAGTTATGAATACAAAAGGGGGACTTCTAGTCCAATTAAGGTCAAAAATATCCTTTTGGGAATGTAATGAAATCATCAAAATTGAAAAAAATATCCTTTCAATTAGTTTTGTCAGCCAAATCGATGGTGTAAAGGTCTCATCGCTAACCATTTGCAGAACCGCTCAATAGGAGCTTTAGATCTCCTAAAATTAAAGCTTTTGGAGTTTTTCGAGTCCAATCGGTGGATCAATTGGTGATGCGCCAAATGCATTTGGCGAATTGCCGAATTGATAGTCCGCTCATTGAATTGCGTTGCCCAGATATGCTTTAGTGAAATAGCCATAATGTTTTACTTCAAACTCTGAATAAGGCAAATTAGTGGCATTGGAAATAGGACTCAAAAACCTTTAATTTGATAGGCAATGGATCATCTAACTCTATACATACTGATAAATATGGACATTTGAACTTGACCCTTATCGAAACTCATACCAAAAATTAGCTGATAGAAATATTTTTGAATTTGGCTTGATTTGGGAGGTCACTTATGACCTTAAACTAAATACAATACACTTTAAACATTTAATAATGAACTTAACATGTATTTACAATTTAGAAGTTATTAGATCACATAACATCATAAAATCTTATTGTCATGACCCAAGCCTAGGGCCTAGACATGATCGATGAATTGGGAACTCGAAGGAACCCTAAACAAGTCTCATAGCGTATCATTACACATCCTTGGTCGCGAAAGTCATTAAAATGATAATAAAAGATAAGCATAAATAAGGGGAAATTAGGACTAAGTGAACCTCTTTCATATCATAAGCAACAAGAGTCAATAGAGTCAAGGCTCATAAGATAGATGCACCATATGTCCAACAACACCTCTACTACATAAAGATAAGAATGGGGGCCAAGACAAAGCAACCGAGCTCACCCTTATAGTCAAAATATAATCAAAAGAGAGAAAGTCTTAATACATAGCAAGAGATCATAAGTAACGCCCCTAGAATGGGGACTCACCAACAAGCTTGAGCGGAGTCGTACTAACTACGTGGAAGAGGATGCTCAAGTAGGGATCCGGTTCCTACATGATAATATCATATAGGCATAGAGTATACTTAGTATATTTGAATGTACTAAGTTTGTGGCATGCAATTCTAGCAAGGGATAGACAACATAATCGAAATGCATAATTATAAGCAAAGGATAGGTATAACGTCAATATGACATGTATGCTCAATGCTTAAGGTAAAACATGTTAGTACATCATGATCAAGGAATATAAACTCAATATGGGAAATATACCCAAACCCCTTTGTATCAACCTTCATGAAATGGGCCAAATGGCCTCCACTCACCTTACAGTATAACCTTTTTGGAGAGTGTTATCAATACCCCTACCATATGATATAGTCTTTTTGGTAGGTAGTATAAGACGTCTCCTACTTTATGATATCATCTTTTGGGTAGGAAATGTGATTCATTCTATCTTATGGCATAGTTTTTTTCAATAGAATGTCCACACCTTATGATATGATCTTTACAGTGGGAACCTTTAGCCTTCTACCTTATAGTATGCCTTTTTTGGGGGGATATCCATACCTTATGATATAGTCATTTCGATAGGCACAATTAGCTATTCTACCTTACGGAATGGCTTTTTCGGTAGGATGTCCATACCGTATGATATGATCTCTTCGGTAGGAACTGTTAAACACTCTATCTTATGGCATGGCCTTCACGTAGGAATCATTAACCACTCTACTTTAAGGCATAGCCTTTTCGGTAGGATTCATAGAACTAGATCATCAAACCATTACATTTCAATCATCAAGAAAGAACTCTTCATTTTCCTAAGAACACAATAAACATAAGAACCCAACAATCTACATGCAACCCTATAGGTACCTTCCCATGAAACAAGTCATATAGACATCCCTATCATCATCATGAAGTCATTATATAATCATCATAACACCATTCAACTCATAAGATATGCATTGGACCTTCAATTCCACAAGAAATCCTAGCCGAACATTTTATCAAACACTTGGGGTATGTGATGGGGGTAAAAGACCATATAATTTTGAGATGAAATCATGCAAGAAAATTTGTAGTAAAACCATCAATCAACACCTTTAGGTGTGTATTGCTAGTATAAAACCATGAAATATAGAGATGAAATCATGCAAGAAAATCCATTTTAAATCCATCAATAAATACCTTGCAATACCCTCAAGCAATATACATCAAAACCCCTTCTCAAGTCTTATAATAGATCAGAGTTCTATAGCTCAAAACATGGCAAAACATTCGACACCTTGCAACACCCTCAAGAAATATACATCAAAAGGCCTTATCAAATCTTACAATAGATCCAAGATTTATAACTCAAAACATAGCAAAACTATCATAATTTTATGATGTGCTGTCAAAATACAACACACTTTATGTCTAAAACAAGGGATTCTATAAGTTCTTAATGGGACTTTTTATGGTTTTATGTGTTTTTGTATTGTTCTTGAAAAAACGTTAAGTTGACATGATTTTGGAGAAACATTACAGATTTTGCTTAAGCATAAGACATACGAGCTCAGCTACGAGTCATAGCCTAAGCTACGAGTCATAGGGTATGGTCATAGCAAGAAACAAAGATCAAAACTCAGAAATTTGCTAAGTGGAGGTCACCCCTACGAGGCCATCCTATGAATCATAAGTTTCACTAAGACTCGTATAGGTTAACTCGTAGTAGGAATCAGAGAGCTAAAATATTGGACCAAAATCTGAAGGCCTAGACTACAAGAGGAGTATATGCATCATAGCCCAAGCTATGACTCATACCATTGGGTCATACTAGTTGAGTCTAAGATGCCAAAAACTTGATACGAGATCCCAATTATAACTCGTAGGCCATCCTACGAGTCATACCTGCGAGGCGTACCAGCTGCCAACTATCTTTTCTGTGTAATTTTTAGGGTTATTTTATAAACACTATATATATATATATATTTTACGTTAGGGTTTTACTAGGGGAGATTCGAAATATAGAAGAGAATATTATCTTTGAATATACTCTTAAAGAAACTTCTAGGTTTTTAGCTTAGATTACCTTTCTCTTGGAAATCCCTATTTTGGGGATTGTAAACCTTGCTTTGTGCTTATTATCAATATATCAAGCTTGTGGTTTACAACTTGTGGTGTCTTCAATCTTCATTGCCTTGGGTAAAATTCTTAATCATGTCTTTCATTTGCATTTTTGTTGGTTTTACCTTAGCCATGAGTAGCTAAGCGCCCACAACTTGGGGTTATGGGAACCATGGGTATTTGACTTGAGATAACCTAGGTTTATTGCATTTCTATGGTAAGGGTTTCATATGTATTCTCTACTTCACTTTAATATGATTGTTGTTTGGTGGTGGCCAACACCAAACCCCGCCTACTATCAC
>DF360533.1:36974-57595 GCA_000787875.1 Solanum virginianum
GGTCGGAACTTCAACCATGATGGGGCATATAGAGACACCTGGGGTAGATACTACAAAAGAGAGAGAGTGCCAGATACCAAATAAGGAAGAAGAGATGGCTACAGGAATGGTCCTTATGTGCCACCTCACAATCGTGATGCTGGGTCAAGTAACTCTAGGATTGAAGAGATGTTCGACAAGTTGTTGAAGAGAGCCTATCACCATGGTGCGACTTTTAAAGGAATGAAGATAGATATTTCAAGTATTAATAAAAAATAGAGTCTCACTCAGTAGCAATTAAATAATTGCACCAACAATTTGGGCAAATTTCTTCACAGTTGAACCAAAGCCAAAAGCAAACCTTACCAAGCAACACAGTTCAAAATCCTAAAAATGAAGGGCATTGCATGGCAGTCATGACTCAAAGTGGCAAAAGTACTGTTGATCCCCCTATATTGGTGATTGTGGATGAAGTTGATGAGAAGGGTATTGGTGGTGAAGTTGTGGTTGTGGTAGAAGGTTCAGAGATTGTGGGCAAAGCACTATTGATCCTTCTATGCTGATGGTTGGAGATGGAAGCCACAGAAAGAGGGTAAACGAGGAGACTGAAGTGCCCAGCGCAAACTAGCAACCAAAGAAATATAAAACCTTTCCAAGGCCCCCACCACCTTTTCCCCAAAGGCTTGGGAAGAGAAAAAAGGAAGGTAATCTTGAATAGTTCTTGGTGATGCTTAAGAAGTTGTCAGTGGACTTCCCTTTAGTTGAGGCTCTTGAGAGGATGTCAGGATACGTGAAGTGGATGAAAGATCTGGTCAAGAAGAAACACAGAGTTAGCCAAGACCTCACCCAAAATTTTTAACATTACATCGCTATCACTACGAAGTCTTTGGTGCAAAAGCTTTAAGATCCAAGTGCATTCACTATACCATGCACAGTTGGGAAACTTGCATTTGCTAGAGCACTATGTGACTTAGGAGCTAGCATCAATTTAATGCCTCTTGCCATATTCAGAAAGCTTGGTTTGGGCAACCTTGTTCCTACAAAGATGCAGTTGTTAATAACAGATAGAATAGTCAAGAAGCCTATGGGAATAATTTATGAGTACTCTAAGATCGGTTTGGTGATGTGGAAAGGATCTTAGGCCTTTGTTCTTTTAGTGAACCCACTTTTAGCCTCAATGACCCACCAAATGAGTGAGTGAATCCCCTGTTCCAAATTTTTAATCTTCTTATGTACTTATTCTTTCTTAACACCTTGCTAGCTTAACCTTATTTGATGAAATACCTTGATATTAGCCTTGGTCTATCTTTAAACATGTGAACCTTAATAGAGGCTAAAAGCCTAAGTTGAGGGTGGCTACAAATTGTGGCCCTGGTTTGGAGAATGGATATTGTGTACTTCACCTCAGGCTAAAGCCTAAGTTGAGGGTGGCTACAAATTGTGGCCCTGGTTTGGAGAATGGATATTGTGTACTTCACCTCAGGCTAAAGCCTAAGTTGAGGATGGCTCTTATTGTGGTAAAGTAATGACAATGAGGTGGTTAGTTAAAAATAAAGAAAGAAATGAAAAATCATAAGCCGAGTGAAGAAAAAGAAAAGAAAAGTGCCTTGAATTAAGAAAAAGTACCAAGAATTGAGTTCAGAGATAAGGCACAGCTAAAAATAGAAAGAAAGCACTCGAGAAAAAGTTTGAAACAAGAGAATAATGGTGGATTTAATAAAAAGGGTTTGGTTATGAAAGCAAAATGTGTTGGTAAACACGGTTCAAGGATAACTTTTAGTCACTAATTACCTAAAATGTCACAACAAAGCCCCCTGAACCTATGTTACAAGCCTATAAGTCCTAAAGTGATCCAAATCCACCTTTATCACCAAGTCATAAGATGAATATAGAGGCAAGCCTATAGTGTTAATTAGTGTGTATGAATTTTAATTGTGAGAGTGAAAATGTTTCCTCAATCCCTGAATTTTAAATGCTTCTTGAGTGAGTAAGAGGGACCTTTTTTCTATGAGGGCATTTGCACTACTTGATTAGCATATGGCTGCACCAGTGATTTTGGATAGTTGATGCTCCTTAGCTTATCATAGTTGAGTTGCTAGATTAATCATCATGTTTTTGTTGTGGTCAGTAGTTTTACAATCTGGTTTTGAAAATGATAGTTGGGTACCTGGATTAGAGTGAAAGATGTATATGCCAATGGTATAGCTACTATGTTTTTCTCATTTTCTGCGTAGATTGAGTTATCGTTTGAGGACAAGTAACAATTCTAAGTTGAGGGTGTTGATAAATGTCAGTATAAATACTATGTATTTCTCATTATCTGTGTAGATTGAGTCATCGCTTGAGGACAAGCAACAATTCTAAGTTAAGGATGTTGATGTACTATAAAATACAGCACATTTGATGCCTAAAACCAGGGATTCTATGAGTTCTTAATGCGACTTTTTATGGTTTTTATATGTTTTTGTGTTGTTCTTGCAGAAAAGTTAGGTTGGCATGATTTTGGAGAAAAATTGCATATTTTGCTAAAGCTTAAGACATACAAGCTCACCTACGCGTCGTAGCCCAATAGACGAGTTGTAGGGTATGGTCGTCACAAGAAATAGAGACCAAAACTCAAAAATCTGCTAAGTGAAGGTCACCCCTATGAGGCCATCCTATGAATCGTAAGTTTCACTACGACTTATATAGGTGGACTCGTACTAGGAATCAGAGAGCCAAAATGTTGGACCAAAACCTGAAGGCCTAGACTATGAGAGGAGTATACGAGTCATAACTTGGGATAGATTCGTACTAATGGGTTATACCAATTGAGTCCAAGATGCCAAGAACCTAATACGAGACCCCAATTACAACTTGTAGGCCATCCTACGAGTCATACCTGCAAGGCGTACCAGCTGCCAACTATCTTTTCTGTGTACTTTTTAGAGTTATTTTGTAAATACTATATATAGTTTAAGTTAGGGTTTCATTAGGGGAGATTCGAAACAGAGAAAAGAATATCATCTTTGAATATACTCTCAAAGAAACTTTTAGGTTTTTAGCTTAGATTATCTTTTTCTCTTGGAAATCCCTATTTTGGGGATTGTAAACCTTGCTTTGTGCTTATTATCAATCTATCAAGCTTGTGGTTTGCAACTTGTGGTGTCTTCAATCTTCATTTCCTTGGATAAAATTCTAATCATGTCTTTCATTGTATTTTTGTTGGTTTTGCCTTAGTCATGAATAGCTAAGCACCTATAACTTGGTGTTGTGGGAACCATGGGTATTTGATTTGAGATAACCCAGGTTTATTGTATTTCTATTATTAGGATTTTGCATGTATTGTCTACTTCCCTTCATTATGATTGTTGTTTGGTGATGGCTAATACCAAACCTCGCCTACTATTACGATCTCGACCAAGGTAGTGACGAATAGGAAAAGGGACATAGATGACAAAATTCGATTGATGTGTTCTCGTCTAATCAACCAAACCTGACCAAGAGGAGCTTGACTAGGACAATAGGTAATGGTTAGTTGGCACGCCATGGTAGCCGACCAAGTGCCATGGTGAAATTTGACCTTCACCTTCACAAGAGGGTTGGAAGAACCTAAGTAATCGTCCAGCATGCAAATCTCCAATTGTAGTTATGTTACCTAGGGTAATCGAGTCAAAGAACCATGGGGAATACAATTCCTAAGTTGTCCCTAAAATTGATTATTTTTCTGCATCGTAGCATAGTGTTCATTTTATTTTTTTCTTGAATCATAACCCCCCCCCCCCCCCCCGATTAGAGATTTTAGTTATCGATACTCGAAATGGTTGATTATGACTTCTCATAGTCAAACCCTGTATTCCCTATGGATTAGACACTAACCTTCGGTTAGGTTAATTGCTGATAGCGACTGCTTTCTAATTGGAGAGTAAACACTTTATATAGTTTTAACATAGTGTGCAGTGAATCTCATAATATGCAAGACTCATTTGTAAATCAACTTTAAATCATGCAATTTGAGTAAAAGGAGGCTTGAGTAACATGGGTGAAAGAAACCCACATAACTTAGCTTTTGGAGAAACCTTGAAGAAGTTTTGAGATGGAGACTTGAAGCTTGAAGAAGAACCTTGAAAGAAAACCTTAGCTTAGGATGAGGGTTTGAGACTTGAATCTTTAGAGAAATATAGGACTAAGGGTTTGAGTGAGTATTGGGAAATATTTAGGATGATATGAGGGTGAAATAGAGCAGATGAAGAGGAAGTATCCTCACTTGTTTTCACTGCCTTCAGGTAATTCGATCCTTCGCTTGACTTTGTTATTTGATAAATTAAGCATGGGTATTTTCAAGTATGGGAACCCTTAGGCCCAAGACTTGAAAGTCATGGACCAAAGTCAAAAAAATAGGACCAAAATAACACTAATCTGCGATTACTCACTGGAATTTGCATTTCTGCACAAACGAGTTCTAAAAAAACGGGCATAAATTCTTCATCCAAATTCGGAATGAGGTAAAACTAAGTGCATTGGAAAGATAACTCAAAAAGATTTAATTTGATAGGTCGTGGGCCACCTATTTCTTTTGTGCTAAGAGATATGTCCCTTTAAAGTTGACCCTCCTAAATCGTATTTTTGCGATTTTCGGATTTTGATACGGTTGCTCTAAAATTCGGGTTAGACCTATTTCCCACTCTAATATTTCCCCTTGAACAAGAATATGAAGTCAGATTTTTGAAATAACAAATAAAATGCTATATATATGAAAATTACAATTTTGGGCACTTTCAAGGCACATTTTCGGGCACTTATTGGGGTCGTTTCACTTATATCAAGACTCAATGGTAAAGAAGGTTTCAGGTTAACTTTTTGTTAAGGGATTATGTTGACCTTGATATATCTCAAATTTATCATCCCCCTAAAGAATTTGCCCTAATACCTATATGCAAAGTTAGAAACACTCAATATTATCCTATATACATAACAAGAACGGTCTGGACCTAAGCTTAGAAATTTTCAGGATGTTAAACACATGGACTATGTTATACCCTCATGGATTCCATCTTGAGGTGATCATTATATGTGTTATCGTAGGACAGACATGTATCATGATTATTTGAAATTTTATTATCCTCTCCTTGTCATGACCCAAGCCAAGGGCCTAGACATGACATGGCGAATAGGAACCCGTAGGAATCCCAAACAATCCTCTTAACATATCAATCACACATCCTTGGTCGTGGCTCGGCCACCAATTATGGATCATACTTGGAGAGTTGGTTGAACTTGAGGGAATATTTCGTCACACTCATGGAACCTTGCTTAAGGTTCATAAACTCCATCATCTTAGCATCCCTTAGCTCGATAGGAAAGAACCAGTTGAGAAATGTCAATTTGAACTCTTCCCAAGGGATAGTATTATCATTCCCTTTCTCCCTCTTCCATTGAGTGAACCAAATTTGAGCCACCCCTTTGAGTTGGTAGGCTGTCAACTCCGGCTTCTCCTCCGAATTAACCCCCATAATAGACAACACCTTATACACCTCATCAATGAATTCTTGGTGATCTTTATCCACCTTGTACCCATGGAATTTTGGTGGATTCATCCTAGTAAAATCCCTCACCCTTGAGACTGGAGTAGGAAAATGAGGGGCTTGGGCCTTTTGGTTGATTTGGTTAGTCATAGGATGGGCCAACATTGCAATAGCATCATGGAATTCATTTTGGCCTACCCCTCCTCCTTGAGGAACTTCAGGGGCGGGAGGAGATGGTTGCTCCTCGGGGGTACGGGCTCTTCTTCCTCTTGGAATCAGCATGATCTAGAATAGCGAAGAACATTCATTAGGGCAAAACCCTTACCTAACTTCTATAACACAACATAGACCATGAAGAAGGGAAACATTTCTTAAAATGCCTAATAGCCTCTTACTCATAGTTGTGGTGCACTTCACAATCATGAACAAGACTCTTAATCAATGTGGTGTGTTGGATTTCGAGGACCACTAAAAACCTAGTGCTCTGATACCAAGTTTGTCATGACCCAAGTCTAGAGCCTAGACATGATACGGCAAATGGGGAACCCGTATGAATCCCAAACAAGCCTCTTACCATATCAATTACACATCCTTGGTCGCAGAAGCAAAATAACAACAACAAAAGAAATAAATAAGGGGAAAAAGGACTAAGAGAAGTCTTTGATTATCATAAAATACTCAAGAGTCAAGCTCATAGCATAAGTATATTAATTATTCCAACAACACCTCTAACATAGATTGGAGCGGGGGCCAAGACACTTTATGAGGTCACCCTCATATTATCAAGTGTTCAACATAAAGATATATCAAATAGTAAGAGTGGCATAGCTAGTGTCTTCAGACTTGAAGACTCACCAAAGCTTATCTTCCAAAATGCCAAAACTAGCCACGTGGATGATGATCAAGAGGTGCTTTGGTTCCTACATGGTAATATCATGTAGGCATAGAGTATGTGTTAGTACAGACTTGAAAGTCATGGACCAAAGTCAAAAAAATAGGACCAAAATAACACTAATCTGCGATTACTCACTGGAATTTGCATTTCTGCACAAACGAGTTCTAAAAAAACGGGCATAAATTCTTGCTTAGTATGTAGTATACAATACAACAAGACACAAGCCAATATAGTTAGAATGTATAATAATAAGCAATGGATAAGTATAGTGTCAATATGGCATGCATGATCAATGCTTGGAGTAAAACATGCTTATAAATCATATAACTTATATAAAACCGAATATATGTACAAGAAGAGACTATAATCATAGACCAAGCAAGCTATTACTTGAAACCTAAGGCATGTCACCCTCTTGGAAGGTGATTGAGGTACCTACCCCTCAAAATGGTAATACGTGTATGTCACCCCCCTAACAAGGTGATCAAGGTATCTACCCCTCAACGTGGTAGTATGGGCATGTCACCCACCAACAAGGTAGTCAAGGCATCTACCCCTCAACATAGTAGTACGGGTATATCACCCCCCGATAAGGTGGTTGAGGCATGACACCCCCTCAATTGGTGGCCGACCCGCGACCAAGGATGTGTGATTGATATGCTAAGAGGCTTATTTAGGGTTCTTACAGGTTTCCCATTCGCCGTGTCATGTCTAGACTCTAGGCTTGGGTCGTAATGCTCCTACACTTCGTTTATTGTTGAACTATGAGTGAATTATTGAGCCATTTATGATATATAAATCCCAGATAATTGTTCCCTGATGATGATGACATTGTGAAATAGTGATGGTTTTCCAGTGTATAGGGTTGTAATTTCAGAGGTATATGGTTGAAACAATCCTAAAAAGTGCCTAAAAACATGCCTAGGAAGTGCCCAAAATCTTGTTTTCTATATATCTGAAAATCATTTTGTTATTTTGAAAATCTGACTTCATATTCTTGTTCAAGGGGTCCAAATTAGGGGGAAAAGGGTCTAATGACGATTTAGAGCAACCGTAACAAGATTTGATTTTTCCAAAATTTCAATCTCCAGAGGCGATCCGCGATGGCTCCACAACACGCCTTTATCGCGGAACAGTGTTTATTTTGCCCAGTTTTGTTGTCTCACTCCAAGACTTTTTAGTCTTGGGCCTAAGTGTTCCCAAACATATTTTTACCTATACATAGCCTTATTTCACCCTCATATCATCCTAAATATTTTCTAATACTCACCAAAACACATAGTCATATTTTCATTCTAAAATTCAAGACTCAAAACCCTCATCCCAAGCTAAAGATTATCTTCAAGCTTCAAGCCTCCATTTTCAAACTTTATTAAAAACTTCTCCAAAGCTAAGGTGTGTGGTGTTGAACCATTGGGTCCTTTCACACATGGTGCCTAAGCCTCCTTTTTACTAATATTATATGATTTAAAGTTGATTTTACATCTGGGTCTTGTATATTGAGAAATTTACTACACAGTGATTTAAGTTCATGAAATATGGTTGTTTTAGTATGTTTTGAGCTTTAAATCTTGGATCTAATGTTAGATTTGATGAGGGGTTTTGATGTGAATGTCTTGGAGGTGTTGCAAGGTGTTGATTGAGGGGTTCCAGCTAGGACTTCTTGTGGAATTGAAGGTCCAAAGCATGAGATATGATATGAATATTGTTTTAATGATGAAATGAGCTTATGTACATGATATATTCTATATAATGTGTTGCAATAGACCATTCCCAATCTGGGGGACTAAGAGCCTAGACAACTAAGGTGGGGGTTTGTACCCATCAACTATGTGAGGGGTTTGTTCCACACCACCAAGGTGATGGGGTGAGATCATCATCAACTGAGGTGGGGTTTATACTCATCAATCGAGGTGGGGGTTTCTACTCATCAAACCATGTGAGGGGTTCGTACCACACCACCAGGGTGATAGGGTGAGATCATCATCAACTGAGGTGGGGTTTATACTCATCAATCGAGGTGGGGGTTTCTACTCATCAAACCATGTGAGGGGTTTGTACTTTGCGACCAGGGTGACAAGGTGTGATTATCATCAACCATGTGAGGGGTTCGTACCACACCACCAGGGTCATTACTATATTATGTCTACTGTCTATTGTTATGCATATTGACTATAAAGTTTGTTTATTGTTGCATTGTATCCCACATACTTAGTACATTCAAACGTACTAACGCATACTTTTACCTACATGATATCACTATGTAGGAATTGGCGTTCAAGTTGATCATCTTTCTCCTCCACATGGCTAGATCGGTTCTACTCAAAGCTAGTTGGTGAGTCATCCATTTTGGGAACTTTAGTCTATGTTGCTATTATCTATGTATTAAGACACTTTCTTATGTTCTATTTTCACTATGAGGGTGAGCTCGGTTACTTTGTCTTGGCCCCTACTCTATCTATGTATTTAGAGGTGGTTGTTGGACAAGTTATGTATCTATGGTATGAACTTTGACTCCTTGTCTCTTGATGATGTTGATTTGCAAGCTACTCTTAGCCCCTTTGCCCCTTAGTATCATTTTATGTCTTTTACATACTTCCGCGACCAATGATGTGTAATGATAAGTTGAGAGGCTTATTTGGGGTTCCTTCAGATTCCTCATTCGCCATGTCACGTCTAGGACCTAGGCTTGGATCGTGATAAACTTAGTATCAGAGTATTAGGTCAATAGATCCTCAGAGTCTAACACACCACATCGATTAGAGTCCTAGTCATGGTTGTGAAGCGCGCCATGACTATGAATAGGCTATGAATAGGAAGCTATGAGGTATTTTAGGAAATATTTTCCTTCTTCATGTTCTATGTTGTACTATAGAGTTATAGTGAGTTTTTCGCTCCTAACGATTGTTCTTTGCTACACTAGATCATACCAAACACTAGAGGAAGATAGGCCCAAACTCCTGAGGAGCAACCTAACAATGGTGATTTTTAAGATGCTCTTACTATGCTTGCCCAAGTGATGGCCAACCAAGTCTAACAAGGGGCCCAAGTCCTTCATGCTAATACCAGGAGCTAGGGTAAGAGACTTTATGAGGATGAATCCTCCGGTTTTCCATGGGTCAAAGGTGGATGAAGACCCACAAGAGTTCATTAATGAGGTTTACAAAATCTTAAATATCATGGGTGTTGGGCCAAATAAAAAGTTAGAGTTAGTGGCATACCAACTGAAAGGGGTAGCCCAAATTAGGTATGAGCAATAGAAGGGTGAGAAGGGGGTTGGTAATATGGTGCTTTGGGAGGAGTTCAAATTGGCCTTCCTTAATCGGTTTTTCCCTCTTGAGCTTAGGGAGGCAAAGTTGGTAGAGTTTATGAACTTAAAACAAGGTACTTTGAGTGTGAAGGAGTATGCCCTCAAATTTAATCAATTTTCAAAGATGCTCCTCACTTGGTGGCCAATCCTAGGTCAAGGATGAATAAGTTTGTTATGGGGTCTCCAACTTGGTAAGTGAGGAATATCGATCTGCCATGCTTATTGGTAATATGGACTTATCTCGGTTGATGATATATTCTGAGCAAATAAAGGAAGAAAAGTTGAGAAAGAGGAGGGGCCATGAGGCCAAGAGGGCCCGTTTTGAGAGCAAGTTCCAAAAGGGTACTAGATTTTGTCAAGGCCAAGGGGCTTCTCATATTACTAATAGGGGGTTCGCCAATGACTTCCTTAGGCCATAAGGT
The DNA here is from genome assembly GCA_000787875.1 of Solanum virginianum. Lineage (NCBI taxonomy): Eukaryota > Viridiplantae > Streptophyta > Magnoliopsida > Solanales > Solanaceae > Solanum > Solanum virginianum. The sequence continues at coordinate 47,085 of DF360533.1, forward strand.
ACTGGTGGTGTGGCTCCTATTGATATGTGTCCTAGTTGTGGAAGGAATCATAGAGGCCCATGTATGAAAGATTCTAATGCATGCTTTGGTTGTGGGGAACTTTGTCACAAGAATGTAGATTGTCCAAGAAATTGTGGCAAGGTTCAGGGTGCAAATGCGGTTCCATTGGGTAAAGGTGGTCCTCAAGGTGGTGTCCCAAGTCACAATCGGTTTTATGCTCTACATGGGAGGCAAGAGGTTGGTGAGGTCCCTGATGTTGTTACTGGTATATTGAAAATCTTTGATCTTGATGTAGTGATTGTTGAATTAAATATGGTTGATTTTGATGTTATTCTTAGGATGAATTGTTTGCATGCATACTATGCTTCTATTGATTGTAGAACCCGTAGGGTCAAGTTTCAATTCCCAAATGAACTCGTCTTTGAATGGGAAAATCATGATGTGGTGGTAAGGCGTAGGTTCATCTCATGCATTAAAGCTCATAGATTAATTTCCAAGGGGTGTTTGCATCATCTTGTGAGGGTTAAAGATATGGAGTCCAAAGTCCCTTCTATCAAGTCAGTTCTGGTTGTAAGTTAGTTTCTTGATGTGTTCCCAAATGACCTTTCTGGTGTCCTTCCCTAAAGGGAGATAGACTTTGGCTTAGATCTTCTTCTCGATACTCACCCTATCTTCATTCCCCCTTACCGTATGGCCCCGACGGAGTTGAAGGAGTTAAAAGAGAAATTGAAAGATTTGTTGGAAAAGGGATTTATTAGACCTAGTCAATCACCTTAGGGTGCTCCGGTATTGTTTGTAAATAAGAAGGATGAGTCACTTAGGATGTACATTGACTACCAGCAACTCAATAGGGTTACTATAAAGAATAGATATCCTCTTCCAAGGATCGATGACTTGTTTGACCAATAGCAAGGGGCTAGCTTTTTCTCTAAGATTGGTCTTCGGTCCGGGTATCATCAAGTGAGGGTGAGGGAGTGTTATATTCCCAAGATGATCTTCCAGACTAGATACGGGCATTATGCATTTGTGGTGATGTCCTTTGGGTTGACTAACGCACCAGCCATTTTCATGGACCTAATGAATAGGGTCTTCAAACCCTATCTTGATTCCTTTGTTTAAGAAGATCGATGTGATTAAAAATTGACCTAGACCATTGACCCCATTGAATATTAGGAGTTTCTTGGGCATTGCGGGTTACTATAAAAGGTTTGTAATACGTTCTCCTCCATTGCTTCCCCTATGACAAAATTGACTCAAAAGAGGGTTAAGTTTGAATAGATTGATGAATGTGAGAAAAGCTTCCAAACATTGAAAGATAGACTTGTATTCGCTCCTATATTGTCACTACCGGATGGGCTTGAGGGTTTTATTGTGTATTGTGATGCAGCTAGAGTTGTTTTGGGTTGTGTTCTAATGCAAAATGGTAAGGTCGTAACCTATACTTCTAGGCAACTCAAAGTGCATGAAAGAAACTACCCTACCCATGATCTTGAATTAGCCGCCGTGGTGTTTGCATTAAAGATTTGGCGTCATTATTTGTATGGGGTGATGTTGATCTCTTCACCGATCATAAGAGCCTTTAATATGTCTTCACACAAAAAGATCTCAACTTGAGGGAAAGAAGGTGGCTAGAACTTCTCAAAGATTATGACATGAGAGTACATTACCATCCCGGCAAGGTAAATGTTGTGGCGGATGCTTTAAGTCGGGTGTCTATGGGTAGCCTAGCTCATGTAGATGATGGTGATAGAAAAATGGCTAGAGAAATGCATAGATTGGCTAGATTGGGGGTTAGGTTGGAAGATATGGGTAATGGTGTAGTTGTTCTTGATGGTTCTAAATCTTCCTTGGTTGATGAGGTGATAGAAAAACAAAATTTGGACTCCTCCTTGCTTGAATTGAAGGCATTGGTGAAAGAAGGAAAAATAGAACTTTTCTCCCAAAGAGGAGATGGGACCCTTAGATACCAAGGTAGGTTGTATGTGCCATGTATTGATAGTTTGAGGGAGAAAATCCTTAATGAGGCCCATAATCCTTCTTACTCTATTTACCCTGGTTCCACCAAAATGTATAGAGACTTGAGGGATATGTATTGGTGGGGCATTAAATCATGGTGCACAATTTACTTCACACTTTTGGAGATCTTTTCAAAGGGGTCTTGGTACCAAAGTCTACCTTAGTACGACCTTTCACCTTCAAACGGATAGTCAAGCCAAAAGGAAAATTTAAACACTTGAGGATATGCTTACAGCTTGTGTCTTGGAGCTTAAAGGTAGTTGGGATGACCATTTTCCATTGATAGAGTTTGCCTACAACAATAGCTATCACTCTAGCATTAGCATGGCTCCTTTTTAGGCTCTTTATGGGAGATATTGTAGATCACCAGTGGGTTGGTTTGAGGTTGGAGAGGTGGCTTTGTTGGGACTAAGTCTGGTTATGGATGTTCTTGAGAAGGTTAAGATGATTAGGGAAAGGTTGAGGACAGACCAAAGTCGTCAAAAATCCTATGCCTATGTGAGAAGAAGAGACCTTGAATTCAAAGTGGGTGATTGGGTCTATTTGAAAGTTTCTCCAATGAAAGGTGTAGTCCGTTTTGGCAAAAAGGGGAAATTGAGTCCAAGGTATGTTGGTCCTTATGAGCTGATAAAGAGGGTTGGCAAGGTAGCTTATGAGTTGAAGTTGCCTAGTGAAATGAATTTGATTCATCCAGTATTCCATGTTTCTATGTAGAGGAAGTATGTTAATGATCCTAATGTTATTGTACCTATTGATGTGGTGGGTGTTGTTGAGTATAACTTGACTTATAAAGAGGTTCTGGTTCAGATCTTGGATAGGCAAGTAAAGAGATAGAGGAACAAGGAGGTGGCATCCGTTAAAGTCCTTTGGAGGAACCAACAAATCGAAAGTGTTACTTGGGAGGCCAAAGCGGATATCCAAAAGCGGTATCCTTATCTTTTTCACTCTACTCAAGCCCAAGGTACTAATTCTAAGTCCCCTATGTGATATCAAGTCTTATATGTCAACCCCTATATCATTCATGTGTATTTATGTTTAAGTTGACAACTTATGATGATTTTACACCTATATTGAGATTTTTAAAGTGGTGTTTAAATGTAATGTTGCATCTATGTTGGGGGCTGATTTGTTCATGATTATTCTTATCTTATACGTCTCTTCTACATTCGGGGACGAATGTTCCCAATGGGGAGATATTGAAACAACCCCAAAAAGTGTCTAAAAACGTGCCTCGAAAACTCCCGGAATCTTATTTTTCATATATCTAAAATTCCATTTGTTATTTTGAAAATCCGACTTCATATTCTTGGTCAGGGGGTCCAAATTAGGGGGAAAAGGGTCTAACCCCGATTTTAGAGCAACTGTAGCAAGATTTAATTTTTTTAAATTTAATTTCTAGAAGCGATCCACGACGGCTCCGTGACGCGCCTCTGTCGCGGAGCAGTGTTAATTTTGCCCAATTTTGTTGTCTTGGTTCAAGACTTTTAAGTCTTGGGCCTAAGTGTTCCTAAACATATTTTTACCTATACTTAGCCTTATTTCACCATCATATCATCCTAAATATTTCCCAATACTCACCAAAACACTTAGCCATATTTTCATTCCAAAATTCAAGACTCAAAACCTTCATCCCAAGCTAAGGATTATCTTTAAGCTTCAAGCCTCCATTTTCAAACTTCACCAAGAACTTCTCCAAAGCTAAGGTATGTGGTGTTGAACCATTGGGTCCTTTCACCCATGGTGCCTAAGCCTCCTTTTTACTAATATTGCATGATTTAAAGTTGATTTTCTATGTGGGTCTTGTATATTGAGAAATTTACTGCACTATGATTTTAGTTCATGAAGTATGGTTATTTTAGCATGTTTTGAGCTCTAAATCTTGGATCTAATGTTAGTTTTGATAAGGGGTTTTGATGTGAATGTCTTGGGAATGTTGCAAGGTGTTGATTGATGGTTTTACTATAGATTTTCTTGCATGATTTCATCTCTAAATTGTATGGTCTTTTACCCCCATCACGTACACCCCAAATGTTTGATAAAATCTCCGGCTAGGGTTTCTTGTGGAATTGAAGGTCCAAAGCATGAGATATGATATGAATGATGTTTTAATGATGAAATGAGCTTATGTACATGATATGTTATATATAATGTGTTGCAATAGACCATTCTCAATTCCGGGGACTAAGAGCCCGGACAACCGATGTGGGGGTTTGTACCCATCAACCATGTGAGGGGTTTGTACCACACTACCAGGGTGATAGGGTGAGATCATCATTAACCCAGGTGGGGGTTTCTACTCATCAAACCATGTGAGGGGTTTGTACCACACTACCAGGGTGATAGGGTGAGATCATCATTAACCCAGGTGGGGGTTTCTACTCATCAAACCATGTGAGGGGTTTGTACTTCGCCACAAGGGTGATAAGGTGTGATTATCACATTCAAGTTAATCATCCTCCTCCTCCACGTAGCTAGATCGGTTCTACTCAAAGCTAGTTGGTGAGTCATCCACTTCGGGGACTTTAGCCTATGTTGCTATTATCTATGTATTGAGACACTTTCTTATGTTCTATTTTGACTATGAGGGTGAGCCCGGTTACTTTGTCTTGGCCCCCGCTCTATCTATGTATTTAGAGGTGCTTGTTGGACAAGTTATGTATCTATAGTATGAGTTTTGACTCCTTGTCTCTTGATGATGTTGATTTGCAAGCTACCCTTAGGCCCTTTTCCCTTTAGCGTCATTTTATGTCTTTTACATGCTTCCGCGACCAATGATGTATAATGATAAGTTGTGAGGCTTGTTTAGGGTTAATTCGGGTTCCCTATTCGTCGTGTCACTTCTAGGCCATAGGCTTAGGTCATGACAATGGTTGGGATGGTAGGAGTACTCGTGTTCCTCATTGCTTTACTTAGGCATAGAAAACATTTGTTGGGTACTCACCCTTGCTTCTATACCTGTTTAGGCATTGGGCTTGGTAACTCCTGATCTCTTTATTTTCCTACTTGGTCCAAGCTCTAAGACAGTCTGAATGGTGGTAGCTAGTCCTTTTCGATGGACCCTTTAGACTTTTGTTTACATACTGTTTTTTTTTTCTATTTAAGAAACAAAGACATTGAGACTTGCATAAATTTCTTCAAATTCTGTTAAAGTAGCGGCTTATACATATGACACCAATCTTAGGATAGTTTAGATTATGGTTCTTGTTCCTTATGCTTATTCATCTATATTTAGAATGTGTTTTTCATTTTATCTTCTGCATTATTTTGTTATTCTCGATTTAGGCTGACTTGCCTCGATGAGTTAAAGGCAAGTGTCATCACACCCCATTTTGGATTGTGACAATTAAGGTGTCATTTGGCTCCAAAAGTTTTTAGGCAAAATTTGGAAAAAATGAGAAAAAATTGAGAAGTGGTGTTTCATCATAAAATTTGACAAATGTGTTTGACGAATTCCTAAGTTCCCAAATAATCAAAAAAAATAGTATTTGAGAACTTTAGATAGTAGTTGAAAAGTCTTAAATATTTAAAAATTACCTCAAAGTTCAAACTTTTTATATTTTATAAAAAAGATATGATCTTGTCCATATTGTTAGTTTTGACAAATTTGAGTATGCGATTAATTATGTTAGTTTAGACAAATTTGAGTATGTGATTAATTTGTTGAGCTTGTCTATATTGTTAGTTTGTTATTATTGATAGTTATCAATTATATTATTTGATTTTTTTAACATAACATGTTTATTATAGAATGATAATACAAATTTTATGGTTATTTTAAATAATTTTTAAAATTTACAAATATATATCATATTTTTTGAAATCCTCAAATATTTTTGAAAAAAATTGCAATCAAGTTCTGTTTATTATAGAATGATAATACAAATTTATGGTTATTTTAAATAATTTTTAAAATTTATAAATATATATATATATATATATATCATATTTTTTAAATCCTCAAATATTAAAAAAAAAAAAAATTGCATCAACGTAGTGAAACTTTCAAGAATAACTTATCAAAAGTATTTGAAAATTTGAAATGATAACTTATATTAATTTGTTTTGTAGGGGTGTTTGGTTGGGAATAAGTTATTCTCAAATAAAATATCAAAATTTTATTGGTTGATAGCTTTAATGTCATGACTGTTTATGCCAAACGACATTAGCAATGCGGAGCAAACTTATTATGGCGTGGTTTGCCAGAAGCCGATACGTAACAACTCATTCTTACAATTGCCAACAACCAACTCTACCTCTTCAATCTTGCTCTTTAAGCAACTATGATGTTTACTCGCTTAACAAAACATTACATGATCTTGTTAAGTGTGGATCTTTAACCTCTGCGTGCCACATGTTTGATGAAATGCCTAAACGTGAAGTTGTTACATGGAATATTATGATTTCTGGATATAGTCATAATGGGTTTCCCAGAAAATCACTCAACTTGTATAATAAAATGATTTCTCAAGGTATCAAGGAGAATTCATCCACTTTCTCCTCTGTACTGACCATATCTGCTAATGCGGGTTTATACAATCAAGGGGTTGAGATTCATAGCAGACTAGTTGTTTTGGGATTTAGTATGAACTTATATATTGCCAGTGCACTTGTTAATTTGTATATACAAATGGGTCTTCTAGATGTTGCTTTCAAATTGTTTTATGACTTACCTAAACGAAACTTACCACTATGGAACTTGGTTTTACGTGGAATTTGTGAATTGGGTCGGTCCAGTGAGTTGTTAAGGTTGTATAGTGATATGAAGTTGGAGAATGTCAAGCCTAATGGGCTTACGTTTTGTTATTTGATTCATGGTTGTGGTAAAGACAGACTTGTTGATAAGGGCAGGCAGCTGCATTCACATGTGATTAAGATTGGATTGTTAGAATCAAATATATTTTTAGTTAATGTATTGGTGGATTTTTACTCTGCTTGTGGTATTTTGATTGATGCTGATATAGCATTTGAATGTATTCCACCTCAGGATGTCATTACATGGAATTCAATGGTTTCTGTCTATGCTGCCAATGATTTGTTACATGAAGCTGTTCGAGTCCTAGAAGAGATGAGACTCTGGGACAAACGTCCCTCTGCTATGTCTTTCATTGCATTGTTGAATTTATCAAGTCGCAGAAAGGAACTGCTATTTGGAAAACAAATACATAATCTTGTTATAAAACTGGGTGTCAATTATGGAAGTGTCCTTATTCAGTCAGCTCTGATTGATATGTACGGGAAAAATGATGAAATTCAAAGTTCAATTACTGTATTCCAGTGTTCCCGCAATAGAAGTCTGGAATGTTGTAATTCAATGATGACATCTTTGCTGCATCTTGGTTTCCTCCAAGATGTGTTTGAGCTTTTCAGTCGGATGGTTCGTGAGAATATTGTGTTTGATGAAGTGAGTTTGTCCTCCACAATTAAAGCATTATCATTGTATTCCTCTCCTAGCTTGGATAACTGTGGCTTGTTGCATTGTTGTGCAATAAAGTCAGGTCTTGCTTCTGATAGTATGGTCTTATGTTCTCTGATTGATGCATATTCAAGATCTGGACAGATTAGATTCGCTAAGCAGATTTTTGAAGCACTTCCCTCACCTAATATCATCGGTTTCACTTCAATTATTAATGCATATGCTCGGAAAGGAATGGGAGTAAAATGCCTTGCAGTGTTTGAAGAAATGATCCAAAAGGGTCTAAAGCCAGATAAAGTAACATTCTTGTGTATACTGTCTGGATGCAACCATTCAGGTCTAGTCGAGGAGGGAAAAAAGATTTTTGATTCTATGAGAACTATTCATGAGGTCTATCCAGACAGGTGGCACTATTCATGTATGGTGGATCTTCTAGGCCGTGCAGGTCTAGTCAATGAGGCAGAAGAGCTGCTAATGCATGCATCATCGACAGGAGATTCTGTCATGTGGAGCTCACTTTTGCGAAGTTGCAGGATTCATCAAAATGAACATGTTGGAAGAAGAGCAGCTAAAAGGTTAATGGATCTTGAACCAGAGGATGCTTCTTTTTGGTTACAGGCCTCAAACTTTTATTCTGAAATTGGGGAATTTGAGACTGCCATATACATTCGAGAGGTTGCAGTGGCGAGGAAGATGAGTAGAGATATTGGCTATAGTTTAATTCGGGTGCATGAGTGCCATTAATATACACTTGATATAAAAGAGTTTAAAGAGGACATCAGGGGTGTTTGGTCAGCAGGACATTCTGGACATACTTTTTCTTTAAAAAAGTGTATCTACAAGAATGTAGAGACTTTCTCTGCCTCTATACTTTTGAAGCAAGGACACTGTTCTGGTTGTTAACCGACTCCACTACCAAAATACAAGTTTCAGATGAAATTTATATGCCTTGTTTGGTATCTCCGATTAACCAAACAACTTTTGTCTAGTGCTCCTTTTCTCTTTCAAGATTTTCACATTTGTTGATGAAGTAAAACCACTGTAATGGTAATTTGACTGCTTAAAATGGGGCACGTTTGAAGGTCAGCACCGCAGCATTTTATTGTAGTATGGATGAGAAAGAATCTAGAGGAGCACCTCTACTTTTGAATAGTATATTGAACTATGGCTGAGGAGTAAAGCAACAATCTCTAAAATGATTTTCTTACTCTTGAAGTGTGGGATTGTAGAAAATGAGACACCTTTATCTACTTTCAAGCCAAGCCATATAACCCCACTAAATCCTCCATTTTCAGCACTAATACATCCATATATATTAACACTCCATGGTGTACTTTGATTTATATAAATCTAGAAATACCAGAACCCCCTAATCATGGCTAAGATACTCTTCTTCTTGTTTCTTGTTTTGCTAATGGGGACTCTTGGAGCTGCGAAAACCAATTTTTTAGATGAAGACATCCTGTCAGAGCTTGATGATTTGGATGTAGAAGACTGTGATGAAGCAGAGTTTTTTGACCTCCCCAGATGGGGAACTGATCATGGCAACAAGGTTCTTGTCAATGTAGATAGCTTTGGTGCAGTTGGTGATGGGGCTTCAGATGACACCAAGGTAATTCATTCTAAAACTGGAATGTTTACCACAAATATATGCTGAGGAATGTTCGCCACAAATATGTGCTGATCAACTTCTACAGGTTTTTTCATTAAAGTAGATTAATGGATTGGAGAAGTGTTAGCCAAGTAGAAATATGATCATCCTGTATTTACTTAATCTATAATCAAGGTTGTCTTTCGTACTAGGTTTCTGTTCTTTACTGTTTAGTTCTCCTCTTCTAGTGGAGTGGACAACATAGACGACCAATGCAATCTTTTCTTGAGTTGTAGATTATCTGTGCAATTTGCAAGTTTCCTTCTCCCATTTTGTCAATTGTACTATCTCAGGCTTTCATTGATGCGTGGAAACAAGCTTGTTCAACACCAAAATCAGTCTTCTTGGTCCCCGCAGGACGCAGTTATCTAGTAAATGCAACAAGATTCCGAGGCCCTTGTGAAGGCAAATTGAGAGTCCAGGTCACACTAATTGCATCTATTTCACATCTTGTTTCAATTTTTGTCCCCCATTTTACTAGAATTTACTCTAGAAGAAACATATGCATATTTTACTTGGTTGAAATCAATATTATTATCCTTGTAGCATCTATTAAGCCAGCTCAAGTGTACCTTACTATTGTCATAAACTGGAAACGTGGTAAAACAGATTGAAGGAACTATAGTAGCACCGGATGATCCTAAGAACTGGAATTTCACAAAGAATGGACGAATTTGGCTTGGCTTCTTTAACTTGACTGGAGCTCTGTTCCAAGGAGGAGGGGTTATTGATGGATCAGGCAGCAAATGGTGGGCAGCTTCATGCAAGAAGAACAAGACTAATGTAACTAACTCATGCACTACTTATATGTTCTTTTATGTTTTGACTGATAAAGATGATAGTCTTATCCTTTCTGGTTTTTCTTGTTTTGGGTTTTGTCCTGATAACAGCCTTGCGTAGCAGCACCAACTGTAAGTGTACTACCACGAGGATCTCATGCATAACTCTTATCGGAAATGTGAAATCAGCTTACAGAGAATTCTAATTGCAGGCTTTAACTATATATGCGAGCTCAGGTATAAAGGTGAAGGACCTAACAATCCAAAATGGCCAACAGATGAATTTTGTCATTTCTCGATCAGATGCTATACGAATAACTGGTGTTAAGGTTTCTGCTCCTGAAGACAGTCCTAATACTGATGGAATCCATATAACTGAATCGACAAATGTTGTACTCCAGAATTCCAAAATTGGGACAGGTTTTGACATTTCTCATATCATCTACATACAGATCTCCTTATTTGACTGACGTTGACCTCATGAACAAAAGTTGCAGTATCATGTGATCTCGTCTATGGGATAAGACAGACTGCAGAAAGATATCTCTTTCGAAAATAACATTCAAGTGTGCAATTGTGTTGCTTTTTTAAATGTGCCTTTCAAATAAGACACTTCATATCTACCATATATGTTAGCGTGAGCTCTGCGGAT
>DF360532.1:20579-31710 GCA_000787875.1 Solanum virginianum
TGGGCCAAATGGATCTCTAAAAGTAATGGACTTGGGCTGTCCAATTTGCAGATTTTTCTCTTCTTTTGTTTTGGCCCAATTAATCAAGTCTTGTAACATATGGTTGGGCCTTGGCTATTCTTCATCTTGGGCTGAAAGTTTAGCCCATTTACAGTACTAAAAGATAGTCCAAAGATACACCTTTAATACGGATTCCATTTACAATTAGACTTGAGCAAATTCGACGTCGGGTCTCGTCCCCATTTAACTCGCAAGTTTGAGCTAAGCAAGTAGCTGACTCACCTGCTAGCTTCCTAAGTCCTACAAGCACCTCAATTGTTTCCCTTTGTTTTGGGTCTTAGTCCCCTTAACTTGACGCAAACAACTTCCTTAAGCTTTAGATACACATGATGCCCTTTAACGCGAGATGCAAACACGTTTAAAATTAGCACTAATTTGAAAGACCATATCATATTTCATATGTATAGTACCAATACTTATAGTGTGTGTGGGGTGTTAAAGCCCGGAGCGCCCTTTTGTTTTCCAGTTGTGCCCAGAGCACCCTTTATTTTCCATTTGCGCTCGGAGCGCCCTTCTATTTTTTAGTTGCTCCCAGAGCGCCATTTTATTTTTTAGTTGCGCCCAGAGCGCCCTTTTATTTTTCAGTTGCGCCCAGAGTGCCCTTTATTTTCCATTTGCACGCGGAGCACATTTCTATTTTCCAGTTGTGCCCAGAGCGCCCTTTTATTTTTCAGTTGCGCCCAGAGCGCCCTTTATTTTCCAGTTGCGCACAGAGCGCCGTTTTATTTTCCAGTTGCGCCCGGAGCGGCCTTTATTTTCCATTTGCTCCCGGATCACCCTTCTATTTTCCAATTGCGCCCAGAGCGCCCTTTATTTTTCAGTTGCACCCAGAGTGCCCTTTTATTTTCCAGTTGCGCCCAGAGCGCCCTTCAATTTTTCAATTGCGCCCAGAGCGCCCTTTTTTAATTTTTCAATTGCGCCCAGAGCGCCCTTCATTTTTCCAGTTGCGCCAGGAGCACCCTTTTTCTTTTTTATTTGCGACTAGAGCACCTTTTTATTTTTCAGTTGCGCCCAAAGCATCTTTTTATTTTCCAGTTGCGCCCAGAGCGCCCTTTTATTTTTCAGTTGCGTCCGGAGCGCCCTTTTATTTTTCTGTTGTGTCCGGATTGCCCTTTATTTTCTATTTGTGCCCAGAGCGCCCTTTATTTTCCAGTTGCGCCCGGAGTGTCCTTTTATTTTCTAGTTGCGCCCAGAGCGCCCTTCTATTTTTCAATTGCGCCCAGAGCGCTCTTTTTTTATTTTTCAGTTGCGCCCAGAGCGCCCTTCATTTTTCCAGTTGCGCCAGGAGCGCCCTTTCTCTTTTTCATTTGTGCCCAGAGTGCCTTTTTATTTTCCAGTTGCGCCCAGAGCGCCTTTTTATTTTCCAGTTGAGCCCAGAGCGCCCTTTTTATTTTCCAATTGCGCCCAAAGCGCCCTTTTATTTTCCAGTTGCGCCCGGAGCGCCCTTTTGTTTTTCGGTTGTGCCCAGAGCGCCCTTTATTTTCCATTTGCGCCTGGAGTACCCTTCTATTTTCCAGTTGCGCCCAGAGCGCCATTTTATTTTCCAGTTGCACCAGCGTGCCCTTTTATTTTCCAGTGGCGCGCAGAGCGCCCTTTATTTTCTATTTGAGCCCGGAGCGCCCTTCTATTTTTCCAATTGCGCCCAGAGTGCCTTTTTATTTTTCAATTTCTCCCAGAATGCCTTTTTATTTTCCAGTTGCGCCCGGAGCGCCGTTCTATTTTTCAGTTGCACCCAAAGCGCCCTTCTATTTTCTAGTTGCGCCCAGAGCACCCTTTTATTTCCTAGTTGCACCTAGAGCGCCCATTATTTTCCAGTTGCGCCCAAAGCGCCCTTTTATTTTCCTGTTGCGCCAGAGCGCCCTTTTATTTTCCAGTTGCGCCCAGAGCACCCTTCTATTTTCCAGTTATGCCCAGAGCGCCCTTATATTTTACAGATGCACCCAGAGTGCCATTTTATTTTCTAGTTGCGCCCAAAGCGCCCTTTGCTTTCCAGTTGCGCCCAGAGTACCCTTTTATTTTCAGTTGCGCCTGGAGCACCCTTTTATTTTCCAGTTGCGCCCAGAGCGCCCTTTATTTTCCATTTGCGCCGGAAGCGCCCTTCTATTTTCCAGTTGCACCCAGAGCGTCATTTATTTTTCAATTGCGCCCAGAGCGCTATTTTACTTTCCAGTTGTGCCCAGAGCGCTATTTTATTTGCTAGTTGTGCCCAGAGCGCCATTTGTTTTCCAGTTGCACGCAGAGCATCATGTTATTTTTCAGTTGCGCCAAGAGCGCCATGTTATTTTCCAGTTGCGCCCAGAGCGCCATTTTATTTTCAATTGAGCCCAAAGCGCCATCCTATTTTTCAGATGCACCCAAAGCGTCATATTGATTCATTGTTCATCACACCAAAGTGAAGAATACACATCAAATATGGTAAGAGATGCCAGCTTTAATTCAAATTATGATTTTACTAACATTTTGTTTCAGTCATATCAAGAGCATCTGAAAGGATGAATTCTCAAAACAAACCACAGGTGGGGACGTCATCAAGTAGGATGCAACACAACGTGAAACTTTTCTTAGCAGTGAATTGGGATACAGTCTGAAAAGGGGCGTGAAACCCTTCGGACATAAGCTGTGAAGCGACTACTACCACAATCTAACCACACCCCCGTCAGAAGGTATGTGAGTATTTCTGTAAGTCCATTAGTTTTTGGTTTCACATCCGGGTAATCTCAACTCTCACCGGAGGCAACCTTCCAATCTGAGCAACAATATACCAAGAGTTTTGAAAATTATGTCGGTGTAAGTTCGATATTAGAATAGCTTTTGTATTCTTTTAAAATCATGCGCAGAAACAAGCGTTTTGAACTACAAGTGGCCTGAATTCTCATGTGACCTGAGATATGTAGGAAACCTAGAACCAGGGTCCAGCCATAATTTCTCAAAATTCGCCCCGAAAGCTTTTCAAAAGATGTGGTCGGCTAAAAATTAGATTAGTCAAGTTTCTTTGTCCACGATCTCTTTCATCGATCATAACCAAAAAGGGACAACTATTGACACCAAATTTTTGCCCTCCACATTATAAAAAATAAAAAATAATCTCATGTCCGCACGTAGGGGCCACTTGCCCCCAATCTCTCCTTTTCTCCTCATTTCACGCACCCACACGCTCCCCTTTCCCTTTCCCCAACTCCCTTTTTCTCTTTCCCACACACATTTCCAACCCCTTTCCCATTTTTCTTTTACTTTCTTTTCTCACATGCCCACACCTCCTTTGACTTTCCCCAATCCCACACATTTCCAACCCCTTTCCCATTTTTCTTTTACTTTCTTTTCTCACATGCCCCCACCTCCTTTGACTTTCCCCAATCCCATTACCTATCCCCCTCCTCTCCATCTTCTTCTTCTTCTTAAAAGAAGTGAAGAAAAATCTCAAGAAACCAGAGCCAGCAAAACAAAGAAAACCAAAAAAACAGCAAGCCAGAAAATGCCAAAATAGCAATCCAACATTCACCTGCACCACTCCATCATGCTCTCCACGCGAGAATAAAGTTAAGACACAATTTTGAATATCAAATGGACTCAATGTGGATTTACCCATTTAATCTCTGATTTTTCCCATTTCAAACCCGAGTTGTTCCCTATAAATCCACTTTTTCTCATTGTTGAAGGAAGAGGCGAAGTGAGCTGGTGGCGGTCGAGATGTGGAAAACCCTAAGAAACTCACTCGATTTCTCATAGCCATCTTTGATTTCCAGAAACTCGTTTGATCTTAAAGGTCTTGAAATTGAGGATTCTTAGTCGAGGTTGACGGGTTTTCAAGTTTTGGTGGTGGAGAAGCTTCGTCAAGCTCGTCGTCATCCTCAATACGCTACTCCCAGAAAGCATTATGGAGAGTTCATTTGGGTGTAAACCCAATGTGCATCTCTTCCTCGAGTCAGCCTATCATATACAGAAAGAGAGGAGCTGGTTGCAGGATTTGGAAGCTGATACACAGGTTTCGAAAGTTAAGATCAGCGTATACACTCTGATATAAACTGATATACAAGAATATACACTGAGTGTATATCACAGGCAGAGATGGACCAAAGCCCACTGGACAGCAGGCAAGCAGCAGTTGGAATTTTGATGGGCCTGGCAGGCCCACTTGGGACAGGTTGATGAATTGGGCCTACCAAGGCCTAATTTATTATTTACTTATCTCCTATCTATTGTATATTTTGAATGATACTTGTGATTTGATGTGCTAACTCTAACATTTTATTTATTTTTGTAATTAACCTAATTAATTTTTCCGACATGTCTACTATTTTTGTTAATTTCCCCGGCAAATTCTTTTAAACTCAATCAACTCATTCAAATTCAATCAACTCTTTCAAATTAGTCAACATTTTCAAATTTAGTCATTTCTTTTAAATTTAAATCTTTTCAAACTTGGTCAATTCTTTCTAAATTAGCAAATCCTTTCAAGTCTAGTCAAACTTCTTTCAAGTTAGTTAATTCTTTTTTCCAAAACTTAATCAATTTTTTAGACTTTGTCAAACTCTCTTAAACAAGTCAATTTTTTCTAGAAATCAACCAAACATTTTCAAAAGTTAGTTAACTCCCTTAATCATCGGTCGACCATACATTAGCGGTCATTTTGAGTGATTAAGTTCTTCTCAAAGTGAAAATTGAACCCTTACCCGTTTTCTCTGAAATTTTGAAACTTTTCTGTTAGGTTTTAAAATTTAATCTTGGTTTCCTAATTATCCTTAAAATTAGGTGAAGACTCTGTTCTTTCGAATATTCAGGAATTTGATTTGTGCTTAAATCAATTAAGTATTGAATCGAATTTTCGGAAAGAGTCGGTCATTTTTCGGGATAACAAACACTATATATCCAAAATATATATATAACTTCGATCGCCTATATTTGAAGTTAATTCCAAAATGTGTAAACTTACAAACTTTAATACCATAATAATTATAATTTAAAAGATGGTCCCAAAATAGGCTATTAGATGCTCTAATTCCTTTCTAAAACCTGTTGAATCACTAAAGTAAAAAAAAATTGTTCTTCATTAGTTGTGCCTTTTAAGTAAGTTTTTCTGACATGTTTTGATTTTTCTTGATCGATGATGTTATTTTTTTTGACTAGATTCATGTATGTAGTTATGTGTAACTGTTTTTTTTAATTTAAAAAAAATAAATTTTTGAGCTTTTAACAAACTTTTTTTTATTTCATTTAACTAAGATAATGGTAAGAGATGGATTCACGATTTAAATTTTCAAGATTTAATTTTTTACGTTATTTGTCACAAATTACTTTAGATATGATGTATTCAAATATGAATTTTTGTTAGAAATTTTAATCACATATATTAGTGTTTAGTGTCGATAATGATATTAGTATTAATTCTTAAAATGAGTATATGACAATTAATTTTATAAAAGTAAGTATGTGGGTGGGAGGTACAATGCGGCTAGGGTTAGGGTTTAAGAGAACAACCACGTCAGCAGCGCCTTATAAGGTGCACTGACAGCCACGCCTTACAAGGCGCAGTGTCAGTCGCGCCTTACAAGATGCAGATAGCGCCCGCAACTATATTAACATGATGGAAAAAAATGAGTTAATGGAAACTTTGGGAAGGCGCACTAACAGGTGTGCTTTACCGTTTTAGTTTCATCCTCCAATTCCTTTTCGTTTCAATTTTTATTGAAAAAAATGTTGCTATTTTGGTTCCGGACTCATAAAAATAGGTGTGTAATCTGTCGTTCTAATAGTTTAAGCGTGTAAACTACTTTTTGGTTTAATAAATAATTTATAATAGTAAGAGAAATATGTGAATGATAAATAAATACTATTACTCATGAATATAATTGAAAAACATCTTAAATTCGTTATGTAAAATAAGAAGCAACATGCATGTCATTAGAAATAATAGATGTTCTTGGTTGGTTAAACGTTGGAAACTTCTTGGGAAGATAAGAAAAAATTAAAATAATTGATATATTTTGGCAATTGAATATCTCAATCATGTTGTCATTTTGATCATGAAAAAAGAATTGTTCTACCGTAAAAAAAAGGTCCAAATTTATGCATCTTAACACTCTCTAATTGTAATAATTGTCTTCTTTGTTTTACTTTCCTATAATAAAAGCAGTGTGACAGATTATTGTAGCAAATCTTTGTATTCTCATAAGATTTTTATAAAAAATATACACCTTTTAGGAAAGTTTTTATGTAAAACAAACTTGTAATACTCAGTTCTCCTAATTTTATTAGAACATTTCTTTGTAGTATTATTAATCCACTATTCGGGTGGCACAAAATATTCTAGCATAAAAACACATCTTTCCTAGCAACATATTCCCCTTACTTTCATCTATCTTCATGTTTCCAACCCCTTTCACTCTCTTGCTCTATCTCTTCTTCAGCACTTGATGTGGTATTTATAAGTTTTCTTGGACATAAAGTGCAGACTTCAAAACACAATACTTGAACTTGAAATACATATTTCAAATTAATATTTTTCGAATTTGAAATTTGGACAATTTTTACTTTAAGGAGGCGTTTGGTAGGATGTATATATTAGGGATACACTCCATGGATTAACAAGATGGTATTAACTATTACTATGTTTAGTAGAAATTTGACATATATATTAACTAATCCATGCATTAGTTAATACCACATACATGGTATTAACTAATGCATCCCATTTAGAGGGATAGTCAATCCAAGGTCTAACAATCCTTGAATAAGCCCCCCTAAATGACCAAACTATCCCTCAATCCTCTCAAACTCTTTTAATCATTTTTTTCAATTTTCTTGGTGTTATGTTTTATATTTGTAGTTTTGTATTAATAAATTTATTTAAATAAATTAACTTACATGTTTTTTCATATTTGGGTTCATATTTACATAATATCAAATAATTTTTTTTCCTATCAAATTTTTAAATTTTCTTTATTTATGAGTCCACATTTACATAATATAAAAAATAAAATTGGCATGTCAAAAATTTGTTTCGATAATTAATTTAGTTGAGTTATTTTGTTGATACAAATGCCTTATTGAGTGATTTTATTATACAAAATAAAGCTCAATAAATTTATTAGATAAATTCTAGATTCAACAATTTTGAAGGAGTTTTGCAGTTTTTCAACAGATTAGTTTTTTTCTAAATTTCGATTTTTTTGATTTATATTAGTATGTTAATAATTCTCAAAGTTGAGTGACTTATAATATTAACTCCATTTAAAATTACCACTTGCAATTTTTATGTGTAGACGTAGATGGTTTATTCGATCTTATTATTATTTATGATTTTTTATTTTAAAGTAGATGTTCTATCTTATTAAATTAAAAATTAATATTTTGTGAATAATCAATTTATTAAGATGACAAATATTTATTTTCAAATAACTCAAGTAAGAAATTACGTAGAAAACATGACAACAAATTTGTTCTTCTCCAAGCTAGTTAGAAGGCTACAAAAAAAGTAATTCTCCGACAATTATCTATTTGACCCAATTACATGAAATATAATGGGAAAACTAAGTTTGTACCCCCTTCAAATCAAATTATTTACATTCATATACTCCTTTACATTTTGTATTCATATACTATTAGAATTTTGCCCCTTAATATTAAAATTCACGCGCTGACGTCAGTATGACGTTAGCACCTACGTGTATGATATACCTATATGGTATACATACACCAACACGGTATCACAGATGATTAATCTCAATCCTATATGATACCGATATGGTATAAATATACCGACAGAGTATCTAATGAATATATTTTCTATTAATTTAGAGTTTAATTATTTTTTTATTTGTTTCTTAAAAAAATCATATATACCAATTGGGTATCAATAACCACCAAAGTATCATAATCGATTGAGCTCATTCTATATGATAGCACTATGGTATATATATACCGTCAGAGTATATTTCATAGTATTTATGTTAACATCAGCATGCGAAATAAAAAGGAGTAAGTGGGTAAAAAGTTAAATAGTTTGGATAATTGGTCCATTAAGGATAAGTAGTTTAGATTTGGTCTATTAAGGATAAATAATTTCAACTTAGGTCTATTTTGTGTATTTTTTCCTAATATAATATCTTATAATAATTCAAGGATAAAATTGGAAAAGAAGGTTTTTGTAAAATTTTAAACCAACCACAAGATTAGGTGAGAAGTAATGAACCAAATACTTGATAAAAATAATCTCTGTATTACTAATCCATGCGTTACTAATCCATGTGTTACTAATCCATGTGTTACTAATCCCTGCGTTACTAATCTCAGCGTTATTGATATTTGTCCAAACGACCCCCAAGTCTCAACTGCCCATGTCTTCCTATAGCATCTCACAATTTTCTGACCCTACACATAGTCACTTTAGATTTTTTCTTTTCTAACTCTTGCACTTCACAACTCTGCCACAATATTCTTTGTCTATCACTACTTCTTGTCTCTTTACATGATTACCACTATACTCTTTTAGCGTTTTTCCTATTTTGTTCTTTTTTGCATATCTGTTTACGTTGTTACACCAAAAATTGACCGACTCTTTCTGAAAATCTGATTCGATGCCCAATTGATTTAAGCACGAACCGAATTCCCGAAAATTAAAAAAAAAAACAGAGTCGCCACCTAATTTTAAAGATAATTAGGAAACTAAAAATATACTTCAAAACCTAACAGAAAAGTTCTAAAATTTCAGAGAAAATGGGTAAGGATTCAATTTCCACTTTGAGAAAAAATTAATCACTCAAAATGGCCGCTAACATGCGACCGACCGACGATTAGGCAGTTTGACTAACTTTTGAAAATATATCCTTGATTTGAAAATATTAATTGAGTTTGAAATATTGACTGAATTTAAAAGAGTGGACTGAATTAGAAAGAGTTGACTGAAATTTGAAAGAGTTGACTATATTAGAAAGAGTTGACTGAATTTGAAAGAGTTGACTTAATTTTGAAAAATTGACTAGTAACAAGGGAGATTGACTTGAAAATACTACAAGGTCTAATTTTCCATTTTTTCATTTTTTATTTTTATTATTATTTTTGTTTTATTTATAGAAAAAAGAGTTTTAACTTTTAAGAGATTAAAATATGAGATCAACACAAATGACGGACATGCCACGGAGATTAACTAGGTTAAAACCAAACCTATAACAACAATGTTAGCATCCAAATAAATACAAGTATATAGAGAAAATAAAATAAAAGGAGAGAGTTGAAGATTTTTGGGCCTTTAGCCCATTAAAATTTCTGCTGCCTCTTTTGGGTTTTTAGCCCCTCTTCTCCTGCTGTTATACACTTGGTGTATACCAGTGTATATGAGTGTATACATCTTTATTCCAACTTAGTCATGTAGCTAAGAAAAGGACTTTGAAACAAAGGGAATGCATAGAACTGGAGTCGTTCATCTTGGTTACATGCATAAAGATGTTCAAATAAACCACAAAATGACCAATATAAATACTTTGAATAGTGGACGAGTGTCTAATCTCCATAAGTAGGCATTGAATGACCAACTGAAGTTTGAAATCTTAGTATAGAATTTTAGGGACATGCTTCAACACAATTAGCTTGAGTAGAGATTAAAAGACATACTAAACTCTTATTAGAGTGATCCAAACAGACTATAAGCAATGTGCAATCAACAAAATGGAAAGAGATTAGTCATTATACTATCAAACTAAAATGATTTTAACCCTTAAATATGCTGGAAAGGGAACATATATCAGAACCAAACATTCTCAGTACCTATAAAACACAACAGTAACACCAGCCCAACCACAGTCACCTCACAGCACATCAAACTCGAAAATTATCATTTACGACTAAAGCGGACCTAAATTATTTACATGTCTTTTATAGAGAGGAGTAGAGATTGGGTTTTACCTTTTGACGAGCAGCGTATTGGGACGATAAGTGTGAAAGTGACTTCGACACCACTGAAGTTGAGAAATCGACAACCTCAGACCAAGAAGTTTTGACCTCGGAATGATTCGACCAATATGAAAGTATTTCTCAATGAACTTTTATGTATGCTCAAAATTCCTTTTTTTTTTGCCCCCTTAACATTCTTAGAAGGAATTTGACCAATATGAAAGTACTTAAAAATGAACTCATAGGTATGATAAAATATGTCCATTCGCCCCGTCTATTCGTATCCCCCCTCCCCGTTTTTCCTTCGAGATACGGGCGTATATATAGCTTGAAATTTGGGCTAAAACTGTGAGGTAATGACTACATTTGATGAAATGCACACGTAAGGGACAAGAGGGGAGTGCGATCTGCCCATTCTGACAGAGAGTATGGGCGTCGATATCAGGTTGAACATGCGAGGAGAGTGAGAGTCGAACGTTGGAGAGCTGATTTTGGTTTGCAGCATTTCTTTTCGATTTTTCCGTCACTGGTTTTTGGCTTTGGATCTCCTGTGAAGAAAGAAAGAACGGGAAAAGAATGATGGGGTCTTGAAAAAGGGGTATAGGGGAGTAGGAAAGGATTGTTCTTGGTTTTGGGGAAGGGAAGACAAGGAGACAAAGGAGTATGGGAAAGGAGATTAAAAAATTAGAAAGTATGGAGAAGTAAAATAAAATATTGAGAAGGTGGAAAAAAGAATTTTTTAAAAAGTGACACCGAATATATTGTAGTATGGAGAGTTGACTGTATTAGAAAGAGTTGACTTAATTTTGAAAAATTGACTAGTAACAAGGGAGATTGACTTGAAAATACTACAAGGTCTAATTTTCCATTTTTTCATTTTTTATTTTTATTATTATTTTTGTTTTATTTATAGAAAAAAGAGTTTTAACTTTTAAGAGATTAAAATATGAGATCAACACAAATGACGGACATGCCACGGAGATTAACTAGGTTAAAACCAAACCTATAACAACAATGTTAGCATCCAAATAAATACAAGTATATAGAGAAAATAAAATAAAAGGAGAGAGTTGAAGATTTTTGGGCCTTTAGCCCATTAAAATTTCTGCTGCCTCTTTTGGGTTTTTAGCCCCTCTTCTCCTGCTGTTATACACTTGGTGTATACCAGTGTATATGAGTGTATACA
>DF360532.1:49155-109593 GCA_000787875.1 Solanum virginianum
GTGAATCGATCGGTTCCGTTTGATTTTGTATATTACCAATTCGGTTTATGGGTTTTTCAATTTTTAAACATGCTAAACTAATAAAATAATTTTTATCGATTTTTGGTTTATCGATTTTAAGTTCTTAACGGTTCGATTTTTTATTTACCCAATAAGAATAATAATGAGAATTTATATTAATAAAAAACAGATAGAGTACAAAAACTATCTTTACAAACTTGCAAAAGTTATAATTAGTTGATTACAAACTAAAATACTAAAGTGAATACTAATCACTTAAGTAATATAAAGATCAAAATATGTAACGTATTGCTATAACGTCCTATTACTATTAAATTACTATTTCCTCCGTCTCAATTTATGTGGCACACTTTGACTTGGTACGGTGTTGAGAAAAATGAAGACTTTTAAAACTTGTGGTCTAAATTCATTCTTAGATATTTGTGAGGAAAAAATGAATTTTAAAGGTAAATTGTTTCCAATTCGATTAAGGTAACATTCTTTTTGGGACGGATTAAAAAAGAAAGAGTGACACATAAAATGAGACAGATGGAGTAATATTTAATATTTATGAAAGGGGTAAACTAGTAAATTATTATAATCTTATTGGATTATCGATTTACCCAATAACCCAATAGTAAAAGCCGATATCGAACCGATAACCAATAATCTTTTTTTTTTTCAAAATCATTAAAAATTCGATAACCAAATAATCATTTTTTTTTTCAAAATTATTAAAAACCCGATAACCTAATAATCCAATAACAATAAACCAATAATCATTTTTTTTGGTTCAGTTTATTGGTCGGTTCGACTTTTGCACACCCTACTTTTATCTAAATCCGTAACTGTTTATTTTTAAATAAGTTTTAGCATTTTCAAAAGTTCTTCTAAAGTACTTTTAAAAGCTAATCCAAACGGGAAGGTTAGTATAGTGAAAAGTGAGTTGAGACAAAAAATTTATTCTAAGTATTTAATTAATTCATTATACAAAAGAGAGTAATTATATGCTAAAAGAAAATATTCTTTTTGTGGAGTTTTGAACTTTTCAACTAATCATAATTGTTTGAGTTATATGATGTTGTTGGACAATTGTATCTTGGATGAGACAAGTCAAGAGATATACTATTAGATTGATGTAGATTATATCGCAATGTGATCGAGATATCTGCGCCTAAATCTAATATATTTTTAATTTATTTTTATCATTTTATTTTTAATTATAATTATTATAACTTATGATAATATACAGCAACAAATACTTTAAAATTGACGTCCTAACATTTAAAAATTTAGAATCAATATTTTTTTAATCTCATTTAAACCTTAATTAAATTATGGTAAATAAAATAAATATATTAAAAATTAAAGAAAAAGTTTATTTCATTTTTTGTCGACCATTAAAATATATTTCACGGCTAACGCTAGAAGAATGTGTATTAGGGCTTTTATTTCGGTTTCCCTCTTCCTTCTTTTCACTTCTAGCTACTGTCTCTCTCACAGAAACCCTTCATTTGCTAGGGTTTAAGGAAGAGCCCAGAATCTTCGTTGTTGTAGCCTCACGAGATCAACAAAGATGCAGCCGTACGGAATACAATCAATGCTCAAAGAAGGGCACAAGCATCTTTCAGGTCTCGATGAAGCTGTGTTAAAAAACATCGATGCTTGTAAACAGCTCTCCACTATCACTCGAACTTCTCTTGGACCAAATGGTACTTCTTTTTTTTTCCTATTTATATTTTTCCAAGATCTTCGTTTTGATCTAGGTTTTCGTTTCTCCATACTGTGCTATCCATGATTTGTAGTTTTCTGATAACGAATGTGTGTGGATATGTAATTTTTTTTTTTTGGATCAGTAGATGCTGACCACTCTTTTTCTTCAATGGGTATCATTGCACTGTCGAAATGCTAAGGAAATGGCAGCTTGGGTAGATAATGCTAATGAAAAGCTTATGTGCTATACTTGATAAATAATCTGAACAGCGTTTCATTAAGAATTCCCACAACCACAAGAAGGAAGAACAATTATAGCTATCTATTCATTGAGAAAATTGTACTGTGAGTATGTATGTCATCTTAAAAGTAAGTCTGTATCTTGTCATGCTCTAGACTGTATCTCAAAAGTTGAACAATTTCTCTGGCTTATGTGATATGCAGAGAGCATGCACCTTTTCTAGCTATTGTTATATTGTTAATCTCATGAATAACCACTGGCAGGGTTCAAGTTTCTTTTTCATTCAATTCTTTCTTCTGTGATGTTTTTACATTTCACTGTAATGATTATTAGGTGCAGAGGGTTAAAGTTGGGAAAAAATATAAGGGATAAATAAAGTAGGCATTCATAGAGGGAGCTTACCAAATGTAGCTGTATGAAAATTAAGTTAGAGATTGTGTAAATAGTTTTTGATCTCAAAAGGAGCGTGCTTGTATTTACAGAAATACAGGGTGGTCCATGCATGCTCCTTCCTGTTATCTCATTCTATGAGTTGTTTCTTTAAATCTTATTATCATTCTTTAGTAACTTCAATTCTATTCATTTGTTCAGGCATGAATAAGATGGTTATCAATCATCTGGACAAGCTTTTTGTCACAAATGATGCTGCCACTATTGTGAATGAGCTCGAGGTCCAGCACCCTGCTGCGAAGATATTGGTTTTGGCCGGAAAGGCACAGCAAGAGGAGATTGGCGATGGAGCTAATTTGACTGTTTCATTTGCGGGGGAGCTCCTCCAAAATGCTGAGGAGCTCATCAGGATGGGGTTGCACCCTAGTGAGATTATCATTGGATACAATAAGGCAATAAATAAGGCATGTTATATCTTTTTCATTAATCACCCGTACCACTACATTGACAAGTGATCTCAGATTGACTTGCTAATAAATTCCATCCCTGCAGACAATTGAATTATTGGATGAGCTAGTTGAGAAAGGTTCTGAAAATATGAATGTCAGAGACAAGAATGAAGTTATTTCACGGATGAAATCTGCAGTTGCTAGCAAACAATTTGGACTTGAGGATGTCCTGTGTCCTCTTGTTGCTGAGGTGCATGACCTGCTCTTTTGAAGCATTCTTGGTGGTTTTTAGCTTCCACGCTTTCCAATTTGACTTTTCGTGTTGTGTAGGCTTGCATTCAAGTGTGCCCTAAAAACCCAGCAAACTTCAATGTGGATAATGTACGTGTCGCAAAGCTCTTGGGTGGTGGTTTGCATAATTCCACCGTAGTTAGAGGTATGGTGTTGAAAAGTGATGCTGTTGGGAGCATAAAGAGGATAGAGAAGGCAAAGGTGAGTTATTACAAACCCATTCTAGTAATTCTTTTTCTGTTACTTTTTACCATAGAAGAGTTCTACTTTGGTATTTTCAATTTCCCCTTCTTATTCAGGTTTTTGTTATCCTGCTTGTTTAGTGTTCAGAAATTAAGATTTTCACCTTCACTTTGCCTTTTATGCTATTTCCACCCGTTTGCTAAATCTATTTTAGTGCTCTCTTATAAGGGATGTTATAGCAATCTTTTCCTCATATTTTGTTTCTTGGGAGGATAAAACTTCTTTGTGGTAGCTATATGATGATTTGGCTATTTACCTTTTGGAAAAAGTTTCTTCTGCATACTTCATTTTAAATAATATCTTCAGCCTGATGCAATAGTTGTTATTCATAAACCGTTCAGTTATATGAAGATGCAGTTCTCATTTTCCTGGAGTTCTATTATGTTTGGTGGTCTTCTACTAATTATGTTTGAACTTTTGGTTTTATTTGTAATTTTAATTGAATTGGGCTAGTTCATGCATAAGAAGGATTATTGGGACAAGGGTTAGTTTCTTAACTTTTGGATAGTAGTCATAACCTGATGTTATGGTTTATAATATATGACATTTAGTTTTTCTATTGTATAGACTGGAACGTTAGTTGTGCGGGCTGATAAGGGAATTTATAATCTAAGTCCTGCAGTAAGAAGATCAATTGTTTTGATGGTCTTTCTGCACAAGTTTTGACTTCAGATTTTATTGTTATTCTGAATGGCTTGCTGGAAGATTTGGGTTTCAATAATTAACAGTTCACTGGTTTACATTGATACCTAGATTTCCTACACAAACTACAGTATTTCGCATCACTACCTAAGATGAGCTTCCTACACAAACAGCCCCCACCCCTCCCTTGGTCAAAGCGTTTTCCAAATTTTTCTCACTTTTCTAGGATTAGTGCTTTCCTAGCCTCCTGTAGCCTTTGTTTTCCTTCACATCATGAAACAACCAAAATAAGACCCCTGCCCCTGCTTCACTGATCCCTGTTTCTGCAAGCCAATTCTATTTGTCCCTGATTTGTTTTGTACATCCTTTTCAAGCATCTGTTAGTCTTCATATCGAGTTTCTGATACACCGAAGAAATTTGTGGAAACTTATGATACTAGTTTTTCACATAACTAAGGTACTATAGTTGGTCAAAATTCTAGGATAAGGGATATGTGTTGCATTGATGGAACTGAAATTACTTAACTTATTGAGGGCTTCTTTGTTTTTCTTCACCTCCCACTTAATTTAACACATGTTAGCGAGACATTATGGGACAACGCTACTGGTAGGAGGCATAATTTAGAAGTTAGTATTTAGAGCAGCTATTTTCCATAAAGCCTATGTAATCATCCATTTGGGGCTGGTAATGCATATACTTCTAAAACGAAATGAATATGTGCTCTTTCGATCCTCTATGTTTGGTATCTACTTGCTGATTATTTGCATGAAAAATCTTATCTTGTTCTCATGTGATGAGCTTTGGCTTTTATTGGTTAAGTGGTAACCATTAGGTCTTCTCTAAGGGTTGGTCTCTAAGTCTTAATAGTAGCAGCTGTCTACATTAGCACTCACAATGAACTATCATCCTCTTTGTTAAGCTTTCTCTTGGTTTTATGCTTAAAGGACCTATCTATTCCAATGCAGGTTGCTGTTTTTGTTCAAGGTGTTGATACATCTGCGACTGAAACAAAAGGAACAGTTCTTATTCATAGTGCTGAGCAGGTAACCCCATGGAACTATAGTGCTTTTGCTTATGAAGTGAAATTCTCATTTTTTATAGAAAGTCTATGCACCACAATTATTTTGTTGTTTCTGGGTCGAGTTTAGATATGTTAATTGACTAACAGCGATTAACAGGAAAAATGATAGATAATGCATTTATCTGCTTAAGACAGGAAATGCTAATTTTGATTTCAATCTGATTTTTGTGTGACCTCTGAAAGAATAAATTTTCTATTATATTAATTGTAGTATTAAGCTTTGAAGTCTAGGATTAGCATTATCCTGAACTATTTTTCTAAATAATTTACAAATTATTAGGTACTACGACTTAATTATTAGGTACTATGACTTTATTCAGACCTCATGTTTTCTTACATGGTTGATATTAAAACTAAAAATTCATTCAAAGTCTGAAGAAGTTAATTTCATGTCTTCTATTTTGTTACCTATTTATCTTTCTACTCTCATTTTGTCAGTGATCTCTCTGTCTCTTGCATTTGCAGCTTGAAAACTATGCAAAGACTGAGGAAGCTAAGGTGGAGGAGCTTATTAAATCAGTTGCTGACTCAGGTGCCAAGGTCATTGTCAGTGGAGCAGCAGTGGGAGAGATGGCTCTACATTTTTGTGAGCGTTACAAGTAAGATAGAGTATTCATTAGTTGATATTTTATTAGTTTGGGAATTCTTCATATACTTCCTCCTAAATATTTCCGGGCAGTTGCATGTTTTCTGAATGAGCAGAGAAAAGAAGCTAATTGGGTTGTGGGGTCATTATGTGTCATTTGCCTGCGCGTGTACGTACAGAGATCCTGTTAATTATTCCAGAGGATTGAGCTGAGTCTGAAATTTTATTTAAATTACACCTGAAAGCTGTGTTTACAGATAAAGTCGAAAGCGATATTGTTCTGAACAAATCTGTGCAACTATGATGACTGCTATACAGTATTATATTGGATTACCACGATATAATCTCTTGCTTCCCAATAGGGAGTGTGATATTATCAAATCCTTCTCGTCTTGCTTGGAATTGTCCAAAGTCGGCAGATCCCCCTAACCTGATTCTTCACCTCTTAATTCAACTATGTAGCCAACAATTAATCATTTTCATATAGAGCATCATACAGTGCTTTATACCTGGGATCCTTTGGCTTTGACTAATGTAGTTCATTGGAAAAAAAAAGGGAATTTAGGAGTTTTACCTTTTTCATTCCCCCAAAAAAGGAAGAAAGTGACTTAAGGGAATATTACATTAAGGAGCAACTCAGAAGGTTTTGGTTTGTGTTTTTATTGTCTGTTTGCACTGTTCTATTTGTTGCTAATCCTCCTATGCGTCATAAATATTCTTCTTTGGTAGATTCAATGCTTGACATGTATCTAGTTGGACTTGTGCTATATTTTGTTGAGGCTTGTCGAAAAGATGGAAAATTTTTGATATACTAATTGTGTTTTGTTGTATTGCCTACAATGCTCTGGCGATACAAGTCAATGTACAAGTTTTATGGTAAAGCAGTTGAGGACGAATTGTTCAGTGTTCATTTTGGTGCATTTGCCACTTGCATTGAAAATACAGTGATAAGAGGTGGTGTCCTGAAAAGGCAACCTAAAACAATTTCCTTTATGGAGAGAGGAAATTGGTTTGTTTTGGGCATTTGGAAGGAGATGCTTCATACTATTTCCTTTTTACATGGTGGTAGATGTCTGTTCCCCTTACCTAAACACCCCCCGGACCCCACAAAAGTAAATCCATTGCCTGTTAAAGAAAAAGATTCTTTTTGCATCACAGGCAGTCTTTGCTTTACACAAACTAGAGCACTCTAAGCTTTTAAGTGACCGGCTGACCGCTCATAAAAATAAATTTTAATTTCTGCTTCTTAGACATGTTAATGTGTTTACATATACCCCAGTGTTATTTGGAACAGCTCCATATTGATTTCATTTGTGTGTGTTTGCAGACTCATGGTATTGAAAATCAGCTCCAAGTTTGAACTCCGCCGTTTTTGCCGTACTACTGGGGCTGTTGCACTTGTAAGCATATTGGTGCAGTTTGATAAGACATGTTAAACGATAATAATACTTAAATTTCTTATAGCATTCTTCTTTGATTATAAAAACAGTTAAAACTTAGCCAGCCAAATCCAGATGACCTTGGCCATGTCGATTCTGTTTCAGTGGAGGAAATTGGTGGTGTTAGGGTAATATTCTTAGATTTTTATTTATATATTGGTTTGCTTAGTTTTGCTGGTTAGTAGTATGTTTGATTACTTAAATATGTAACAGGTTACAGTTGTGAGAAATGAAGATGGTGGAAATTCTGTCTCCACTGTTGTTCTGCGGGGAAGCACTGATAGTATCTTGGATGACCTTGAAAGAGCCGTTGATGATGGTGTAAATACCTACAAGGTAAAAAAAGTAAATAGATAGTATTTATACCTTCTAGCTCTTTTCATTCCTGATTCACTCATGCGTAATAGTCTGTTGTATTACTTGTTCCTTCATTGGAAGGTATTTTTTGGAAATAGAATCAGAGTTCAGAATTACATTATTAAATTTTGATTACTATAAATTGAGACATTGAGACATGATGGATAGCTATGACTATGTCTGCTTCTAATCTTGAAAATTTGTCTTTGGTTGCTCTATGGTTGTTCCAGGCAATGTGCAGGGACAGTCGGATCGTACCTGGAGCTGCTGCTACTGAAATTGAGCTAGCCAAAAAGCTGAAAGAATTCTCTTTCAAAGAGATGGGGTATTGTTTTTGTTGCTTGTTCTTTGCAGATGATCGCTTGCTTCTTACTGCAGGTCAACTTCTATTGTTAACTCAAGTCGTTATTTTCAGGTTGGATCAATATGCAATAGCAAAATTTGCTGAAAGTTTTGAAATGGTTCCTAAAACGTTAGCTGAGAATGCTGGCCTCAATGCGATGGAGATCATATCATCCTTGTATGCTGAACATGCATCTGGAAATGCCAAAGTGGGCCTTAACTTGGAGAAAGGTGTCTGTGAGGATATCTCTGGCTTGAGTATATGGGATCTCTATGTTACCAAGTAAGCTGATCTTTTCATGGTATCTGTTTTTCTTCTTTCAGTAAGAAGTGGTGAAAGTGATATGTGAACACAAAAAATTTGGATTTTCTCACTTGTGTTTGTTCAGTTCTCTTGTTTTTCTTGAATGAATTTTCGCTAGCATGTCTATAGTTTATCCAGTAGACTAGGGTAGCATTCAATTGATTCATTTTTTTACTGATGCAACAACAGGGAGTGAATTTACAAGCTAATTGAACCTATTCTCATCTAGAATGGCATATTGTGAATGTTAATGTGCGTACACTCATTTATTCTGTTATTAATAAGTAAGTAAAGCATACGGCTAGGCTAGTTTCTAGAGACTCTTTTGTCAATTCTGAGCAATCCCTAGAGATTCCTGTGTGCAGCCACTTATTTCTGATTACAATTGTGAAAACCAAGGGTGATTTGACATAAAGTAATGCTGATCAGATTGGAATTTGGTTTGTCAGCAGATGGATCATGTAGTAGTAACAACAACATACCTAGTGTACTCCTGCAGTGGGGTCAGGGAGGGGGGACTTTACCTTTGCCTTTGCGGGGTAGAGTGGCATTTTCGATAAATTCTCAGCTCAAAAGAAATGTAACCAATGCAGGAAAATAAAAAAGAAAGAGAGACAACAAAACAATTTTGGCAACAAATATTAATACGCATCAGAGAAAAAGAAATTGCGGGATACCTATATCGTACTGCTAGAAGTACAACAACACTTAACTGCCTACTAACCTTCTACCTTAATCCTCAACCTCCATACCGTCTTATCTAAAGTCACGTCCTTACTCCTTAATCAGTTGAAGCAGTGCCTTGTTCCATTTGATCACCTCCCCCAGTTCTAAAACAACCTACCACTACCTCATCACTGGTGTAGTCCTGCACCTCCTTTTCACATATTTGAACCATCTTAACCTCACTTCCCTCTTGTCCACCGTAAAGGCCCACCTTGTCCCCTATAATGTTCATAAGCATATCTTGCCTCGTATCCCTACCACATCAATCTGAGCATCTTCATCTTCCGAACATGGGCATTCTTAACTCTACCCAATACAATTGTGCTGATTTGACCTATACTATGGAGTACCGACACGTTGTCATTGCACAATTCCCTGGAGGCGAGCCTCCATTTACCCACCCTGCTCCAATATGATGTATGGTGTATCATCGTAAATTGGCTGACTCCTTGAAGGATCCTATAGTGGCACAACATTCAATTTCTCCAGAAGGCATCTGTCACCATATAATTGTTGGGAATGAGGTTCTCTACTCAGTAAGCTTGGATTTCTTTCCTATGCATAGTTGGTTATTTTGATTGTTGGATGGGGTGGACAGACCGTTGCGTATTGGTCCATAAGAAATTAATAGGTGGAAGATCTGCAGGTTAGAGGGGATGCAATTTTTGTTAGAAAGCAGAAGCTGATCAAGTGTTGAGAGGGACAGCAAAGAATGCGAAATTCTTCCTACTACTTTCCCTACGAGGCTATTTCTCAAATGAAAAAAATTCCTTTTGTATTCCATCAAAACACTCTTATTTATCTCTCCCTACAACCCATACAAGCTAGTGGAGCAACATCGCATGCTTAGCGTCTTTTCTTCCTCCTACCAAAAGACCAACTACAATAATCGTTTGCCTTGCTTGACATCACGAATTGAAGACAAATTAAGATGCTGTCCAACAATGTTCTTTTTGAAGATGGTAAAAGTTAAATCTATATATCCACAGGTATACTATCTCAAAATATGTAGTCCCCTTTCAAAAGTGTTACGACTTGCAAATTTGACCTTTGTTATATCTTCTGTTTGAACTAATATTTCCTGTTTACACCAAAAATAGTGAAGAGCTAAGTTATTCATCTTAAACTTCTTCAAGCCATTCTGCCAGTCCTCAAAATATCTCTTATCTTTTTCTCTCCAAACTGTCCACCAAGTACATGTGGGGATAATCTTCCCTCCCTTCTCCTGTTGTTGCTTTGCCATCATTGTTCCAACAATTTAGAATTCCTTTAATGTTCCCTGGCTTCACCCATCTAACCTTCCTCCAGTTAATGAACATCTTCCAGAGCTGGTGTAGCCCACTTACAATGCCAAAAAAGATGGTTGATTGTCTTAGCTTTTTCTCCACACAAGAAGCACCCGGAACAAAGATGAAACATCTTTTGCTTAGAATTTCATGTGTCAAACACTACTTTGTGAAAAGCCAGGTGAAGTAATTCACTTTATAAGGCATTTTATTCTTGTATGCTGAATTGACAGTGAAAAACCCTTACTGTCTTTCTGCCAAACCACAGTGTCCCTTTGCCAGATACTGAAAGTTGATTCTAGTGTCTTTTGAGGTTCAGATTCCAACCTTGCTGAGTCCACATCTAATCAACTGGCTTCTTCTTGTTGGCATAAGTTATGTGTATCTGGTATAACCACTTCAGAGGTGAGTGTCCAAACCAATTATCATTCCAAAATGACACCTTCAGCCCATCTTTCAACCTAGTTCTGGCTTGCATTAATGGCCAGAGGTGTCCGGTCCAATACCAATTTTTGTTGTCCAGTTATCCTCCGTCCAATACCTGGCACTGATGACTAAATTCCATAGTATATGTCACTTTTGTAGAGACACTTCATCATTAGGCTTTGGTTGTGTAGCTTCATGTCTCTTATTCCCGCATCGCCTGATTTTTGACTCACTGTCTGTTCCTCCCATTTGACTAGATGAACTTTCTCGTCTTCAGTACCTTGCCAAAAAGAATTTCTTCTTATTGTGAACCCTTTTTATTACATTGATTGGACCCAGAAATATGGACAATTATGTAAGAGGGTTGAGCATCTAGAACACTGTTTACCAGTGTCAGTTTGTTGCCCGCCTCTCATATTTTCGGGAACTCCATTTCAGATCACTTTTAATTTACTTATTGTACCCAATGGCGTACCCCGATATGTTGTTGGGAGCTCTCCCACTTTGCCCTTTAACTTCTCTGCCAAGCTTTCCACCTCTGTTACTTAATTGATGGGATAGGTGCTCTTACCCCAATTAATGTGCAAGTATGAAACAACTTCAAATATGATGAAAATAACCTCAAAATCAGTATGTGATCTTCCATTTTCTTCACAAAAAAACCAATGTGTCATAGTCCAAGTAATTTTTATCCCCAACCTAGAATCCTCTGATCCATCCATTCATCTTAGCTGTGTGCAACATGTTGCTCATACCTTTCATTGCTAAAATAAACACAAATGGAGATAGTGGGTCATCCTTCCTCAATCCCCTTTGAGAAGTAATACCATTTGGAGTTCTATTGATCAGAACAAAGAATCTCAATGTACTAATACGATGCTTGTCCGCTTGATCAATCTAGATCCAAAGCCCATTTTCTCCAACGTATGAATTAGAAAGTTCCATTTAAGGTGATCACATGCTTTCTAAATATCCAATTTGCATGGAATCCTTGGCTGTTTGCTTCGTTGTCTGGATTTTGCACATTCATTTGCTATTAAGATTGCATCATGATTTGTTTCCCTTTGATAAAAGTCCTCTGTTGTCTGTCCTCTTGTCTATGCATGCCTTTCAATCTCAGCCAGTAAATTAGCGAAGATCTTGTAAATACCCCTCCGTCTAAAATCAAACTAATGGTCTAAAATCGTTCAGCTCTACTGGCCTTTCAATCTCAGCCAGTAAATTAGCGAAGATCTTGTAAATACCCCTCCGTCTAAAATCAAACTAATGGTCTAAAATCGTTCAGCTCTACTGCTCCCACGTTAGGAATTATTTGTGGACTTTAAGCTCCTTTCAAAGAAACCTTCCCCATGGAAATTTGCACAGCTGCTACTAGATCTACACAAATGATTTTCCAGCATTAATTAAAGATTGCCATAGAAAATCCATCTGGGCCATGAGATTTGTGACTTGCTCATGCTTTAATGCTCTTCAATTTCTCCTGTGCTTTGGGGGTGGGGCGATTGGGATTAGGAATGAGTTGTCTGCTCCCTCATTCCTGGGACAGTTCCCCATATACAGCTGAGGTCTCCATTCCTGTCTCTGTGTATAGGTTCTCCTAATATAGGGCAATTTCTGTATTCACCTCTGCTGGTCCTGTCAGAGCTTCTCCTATCTTCTAACCTACCAATGGTGTGTTTATTCTCCTATGAGCATTTGCTGGGGAAAAACCTTGTGTTTCTCTCCCCCTGTTTGAGCCAAATTGCCTTGGATCTCTGACTCTTAAGTAATCTCTTCATGTTTAGCAATGTCTTCAAATTCCCTGGTAAGAGCAAGCGTAGAAGCTTTTTCATCTTCCTCCAAAGTTATATATGCCTGGATTTTGAATGTTCAAGTTTCCTTGGGCTGTTTTTCTTCATTCCTTCAGCTTCACCTGGATTCTGTCCCCTTGTCAGGTCTTACTATAATTGGAGGATTCCCATGATAACTTCACTCTTTCATTGTAACCCTCTGTTTGTTCCCACCAATTCTAAAAACTTGAAATAGGACTTGGTTAGGACCCACTCTGCACATTGTTGGCATCAATGGAGAATGATCACAGAGGTTACCCTGTGCAGAATGGACTGTCTGATGTTTCTGAAACTAGCATCCCAGTCTTCCAAAATGCCATTCCAAGCTTGCAGCTATCCAGCAATATAAAAGAGTAATTCTATGTCTTTGCCTGAACATTTGCACACAAAGCACCAGCTGCCAGATGTAATCTTCCTTTTTCAGATTCTCTGCCGTCAAGACCAACACACACCTTTTAGAAATAGTAGTCTTGAATATATATATATATATATATATATATATATATATATATATATATATGTTAAACTTGGTAACTTAGTATTATATCACAAAACAGTACATG
Organism: Solanum virginianum; assembly: GCA_000787875.1. Taxonomy (NCBI): domain Eukaryota; kingdom Viridiplantae; phylum Streptophyta; class Magnoliopsida; order Solanales; family Solanaceae; genus Solanum; species Solanum virginianum. Next base: position 62,065 of record DF360532.1, read on the forward strand.
GGTTGTACTAAAACCTTATATACCAGTGGCCCCAATTCTTACTGCTCTATGGCTAAATTGAGTCTGAAACATCAATTATAGAGACTATATCATCTGAGTATTACTGATTACACCAGAAACATAATAGCAAAATGCAGTTGAGCTTCACTTTCAGCACACTATTATCTATGCTCTCAAAATTTCCATATTGAAGATGTTTCTTTGATATTGGTTTTATCAGAAGCCATCAACTGTGAAAATCCTAAGAAGTTTGCTAGTGAACTCCGAATGAATAAAAAGGACCAAAAGGGCGTACAGAGCTTTTAGATAGGACCCAAGGATAGGCCATTATTTGCCTCTTGCTAAGACATGCTTTAGATATTTTGGTATCAAGTTTTTTAAGTAATGAGCTATTTAATTATATTCTATATTATTATTCTTGTTAAATTCTGTTAGTTTTTTTGTCCGGTACCAACTGATTTGGGTCCTTGGCTAAAAGAAAGCAATGAAGAAAACAAAAAGTTCCTTTTAAATAATGAATTGCATTGTTAAGCTAGTGTTTGTGCGGTCTATGGCTTTTCAGCGTGCTTCAGGGTCCTTTCATTCTGTGTCTTATATAGACTTAGGAGTACCCAGATCATTGATTTAGTAGGTAATGCCTTGGTGGAGGCAACCAGGCCATATGGAAGATGTGCAAAACATGGAAGGATTAAGAGCACAAGATATATGGAAGATGTGCAAAACATGGCAGGATTAAGATCACAAGATTAAAGGGCATATTTGTACATTGATTCCACATACCTTTAATTTAAGACTGTTCTATTCAAAAGTCTTTTTTTACTTCCAACTCTGAAACTTTGTGCCAAGTTAAAACCAACGAAACAAATTGAAACAAATGGAATTTTATTTATTGAATAATGATTATGTATTTCATATCCCGAGTATCCTTTTTTGTGGATTTGTTAGCTATTTATGCTAATCATTGTTCCCTAATGCATCTTGACCCTTTTGAGCAGATTTTTTGCTCTAAAATACGCTGCTGATGCTGTCTGCACAGTGCTTCGGGTAGACCAGGTACTAAATTACTCTAGAATTGCTATTCAATTCATGTTTCATTCCTGAGAAGTGCACTGTTTTCTACCACATTGTGAAAATGTCAACTCTGTCAATAGAGATGCATGGAAGAAAGACTAAATAATAGTTAGATCAAAGTTCAATCATTGATGACAGGAAAGGGATAAGGAAGGGCTTATTTGAAGCTGATCTATGCTCTTTGACTACTTATGCTCTTTTGTTTGCTAATGTAGTTTTTATTCGGTTCTGTTTTTAATTTTGAGTACGCCGCTTCTCTAGTTTTTCTTTTTAAATGTCTACTTTTTGCTGCAGATTATAATGTCAAAACCAGCGGGGGGTCCAAGCAGGAGAGATCAACCGGCAGGGATGGACGAGGATTAATCTTTATTCTCCATCTTCCTCATATTTCTTTCTGCTGATATTGTTCTCTTTTGCTTGGTTTATGGATTCTTCTCCTTTTTCCTGTATTTTTTTCTTTTGCATTTTTTTACTTGTTAAATGGCAGAGGTTTGGCTCAAGAATTTTTGTTGATCTTGACAGTATACTGTGTACTTTGATTTGCTAGGTGAATCCCAATGTAGTGGCGGTAGGTATAGTTTTGCTGGTCGGTCTTGCTTGTTGGAAAACTAGCTAGCTGGTGTCATTTTGCTGTAGTAAAGTTCTCTGTCCTAATTTTATGTGACACTATTTTGAACCATAATATCATCTTTCCACAAGTTACACAAATGTATGTAAAATGTTAGTTTGATGTGTAGTGGTTATTTTTTTTTAAAAAATTTAAACTGCTATTGATATTCAAATTAAATACCCCTTCAACCTGGATATATATACACTATTTTTGGATGTTATTAATTTGTTGGATGCGAATTGCTTAAAACTTTTCATTTGTGAAAAACTGAAAGTATTTGAATGTTGAAGTTTGATGTGATATTTTCTTTATCAAGTTCAAAATTTCACTCATTTAATATTTTCTTTTACCATCACCACTACAGTATACAATACCTTCAAATTTTATATCAATCATCTTCATCATGATTTGGTGGAATTCTTCTGTACTGCTGCAATTGGACCAGCTAGGTGAAAATGTGTGGTTATCAACTTGAGAATTTTTGGTAATTATAAATAAGTGGTAATTGTTAGGCCAACGTGTTGGATGAGTGGCGTATTCTTGTAGCATAGCTGAAAGAAGACAAGTCAGTGTGATTGAGGCATGTAACAATAACTTGGAGAATTAAGCTTTGACCATTTATAACACTTGGTGTGAACACATTTGCTCCTGTTTTGGAGGGACAATGACTAACTTGACTTTTTCATGTGTGAGGATGCTTGATGGATTAGTTAAGTGCAAAATGTCATGATGATATAAAATTTTAAAATAAATAGCATTAATAATGATATATTGCGTGTTCAAACATGATAGGATGTAGGTGCGTCTTATCTGGAATCCAAAAAAATATCATTAAAATTCAAAAGCATGTTTGATAATTACAAGGATTAAGAGTTTTAGTCGATGATAAGTAAGATCTAATCAAGAAATGAGATTTTTTTTAATACTCCATTGTACGTTGACCTGATTATAATTTACAGTGCCAAATTGTTATGTAATTGATCACACCATATGTAGATACAAAGAAATGAAAAGAAAAAATTTTTGTGCAATTATGGAGAGTAAACTGCATTTTGAAATCTAGATTTTAGAAACATGCCAAGCCTCTCCCATTGAGAAGTCATTGATCCATAAAATTGCACTTTAACTGATTTTTTCATTCCTTGGCGAACAAATTCCAATTCTTGGACAATGTCGCGTTCAACGTTTTCTGGATAATCTAGCAGAGGCAATGCAACTGATCTATCAGATTCAACGTTCCTGATCCATTCCCGCAGCAAAAAATTCACAACCTGCACATTTATATTCAGAGGCGAAACCAAAATCTTGAGTCAGTAGCGTGGCCTAAAAATGAGTATGATCTTATATCATGTGTATGAATTCATGAACTTGACCTAGATTCGTCTCTGGAGATTTAATGTTTCAAGGACTAACTATAAGGACAATCCTAAATAAAGATAGCAACTGATATGACAAGTAGTCTGAGAGTAACAAGGATACATAGCAACTGATAAGAAATCATGTCAAAAAACAGATGCATGGCTAAGTAAGAAGGCATACCTCTGGGACTTCATCATGGGGGCAGTGACCAGCAGGGCTAATCTGATAATATGGGGCTTCGGGGAATTGGCGTTTCACTTGTAGACCCCAAATAGGCGTTACCCAGGGGTCTTCTTTCCCATATATGAGACAGACAGGTACATTGTTCATTCGACACCTAAATAGAGCAAGGTGGAAGATTTCAGCTTTGCTACAGTATAGGAAAACATGAGCCAAATGCTACGGCTATCTATCACTACTAGCTTTACCTACCCAGTCAGTGCCTCTTTGAAACTTAGTTGTCCCTGAGGAGCAAACATTATTGAGGTGAGGGCTGCAGCTGCTGCAGGGTGTTCTGTTACCTCAAGAATACTAGAAAAAACTTTATCCACTTTTGTGGTATGATCAGCATAAACTTGTTTAAGCACCTCTGCGATACTCTCCGGAGCACTGATTTTTTGCCATCTAGAAAAGCATAATGAAGTGTATAGAGGGATAAGTTTGAGTATCACCCAAAAACAAAAAATAAGGAAACAAGCCATGATGTTCCTCTAATAATATGATGAAAGAACATCAAATTATCCAAGAATGATGCATATTTTTCAGCAAGAGTTGCAAAATGTAACAACACCATTTGGTTTTGTTAAAAGATCGTGACCTAAATGCTAGATATATAAGTTTATCCGTTCAGGAAACTAAACTCAAAACACTAATTCATGGCACTTACACAAGTTCTGCGAGCTTTCTGATCTTGGAGGGCAGAGGAAAAGTCCCAGCCCATGGGAACAATCTTGATAACCTTGGAGATCTAATAGGATTAGGAAGAAATCCCCAAAAGGGCGTCGCATTCAGCAAGGTTACACCTTTCACCAATTGTGGATAGTATGCTGCAAAGTAGAGGGCAACATATCCACCGAGTGAATTGCCCACAATGTAGACCGGTTCTTTAATAACCTGCATCATCAAAGGATACATGTTTATAATTTATTCCTTATAACAAATCAATAATTTGGAAACTTCTTGAGAAGCCTATTGTACCATAACAATTAAACGTTTGAGTAAAATAATATGAAGCTTTCCTGAATATCCATTTGGGTATAAACACAAAATGGTGAAAGGATAGGAAAAAGAACGTCAGATAAACATTATGCATGATGATCACTACAAAGATCATCCAAAGAATAGAAAACAAATAGCGTAGCGTCGGTCCAGTAAAATTTACAGTGTGTCATCCAGTAAAATTAACAAGCTTTGACTTCCATCATCATTGATTGATTTGATGCATACCTAGGTATAGCCAACTTGAACAAACAATACAGTAAGTACGAGGCACAGGCAGAGACCCAATCAACCAGTTTAGAGGAATCAATGGGTTATAACACAATCTAGAACCTAGAAATATGATACAAACAAGACATTCCTACCTTGAGTCTGAGATCATATAAGCATTAAGTTATAGTCATATCTAAGTCGAAAAAATAAAATTAAATAAACAAGTGGTGTCAAGGAACCATAGTCTGACATACTATAGCAAATTGTCATTGACTGCAGCCATAACGTGCTTGGCAGCCTTCTATGAATATTTATAGTTTCATCCTCTAGCTTTCATTACGAGCCAAAATATTGAACAAACATGCATTTAAAAAGCTAGCAATACATCAATGACAATGAAGATCTGCAAATCAACCGCTTTAAGAAAAAACACAAGGACAAAGATAGAGACTGTACCTCTTCAATGAAATAGCGTACTTGCTCCCTCCATAAGTCAACAGAGTAGACAAGTTCTTTTGCCCAAGGTTCTGTTTCATCTCCAAAACCCCAGAGAACATTGTTTCCATCACCTTCCGATTCCTCTAACCTTTTGGGCCGCAAAGTCGGATCCTCAGAAGGTAATGACTTCCCCTGTCCGATAAAATCTAATGCCCAAATTCTATAATCACGACCAAGATCCTTTAGCTGCTTTTCATAGTGAAAGGAACCAACACCAAAACCAGGAAGAAACAGTATTGGCGCGGAGTTAACATTTTGACAGCCAGATTTCTCATAATGAACATTCAGTTTTGGCTTCCATTCCCACAAGCAGCTATCGACAGCAGCAACAGAATCGCCTTTAGTTTCACTAGGTAAACTAGGAATCATAACCTTTGGAACTGATTTACTTCTACCAATCACACCTTGTGTACCAACATTCCCATCTACTACATCTGAGTTATAGCTTTCACTCAAGACACTCGAGTCAACACTGTCAGTCCCCTTTAGAGAAGCGATAGTGCAAAGTCTCTGTTTCCTGTTTTTCGTTACGCTATAAACATCTAAACCAGAACACAACCTTCTCTCTTTTATTCTGGGAAACATTGCTTGACTTGAAATTAGGCATTTTCCAATCACATTCCGTCTAACATTTACAATGCAATAATAAGGTGTCAAATAGAACGAACAAATTTCCATCCTGGAGTCAGCTTTCCGAAAAAATGAATAGCTGAAATCAAGAATGTATTGAAAAACTAAGCGTAAGGTGATTATCAAAGAACAATAAAATACAGGATAGTAATGCAATCGCCTCAATATAAAGGGCCATATAATGTCAGTAATTTACTTCTTCACATCTAATTATTACTTCATAGAGCTCAATTAGTCCATATTCAGTATCTTCTGCTTACGGGGCTTGACTTTTGAGATGAGAGTTTTCCGGAAACAACCTCTCTATCTTTATAAGTAGTGGTAAGGTCTGCGTACATTTCTACCCTCCCAAACCCCACTTGTGGGATTCCACAATTGTTGTTATAGAGCTCAATTAGTCAGGCTATTAGGATCAAACAACTACGATCAGATTCTAATACACCTACAAAAATTCGACGTTCTTTTTCCTTGATTTAAACACTTACAACTACAACATCACCCAAATAAAATTGAGAGCATGAATTCAGCAGAACTCAAAAACTCCAGTTCAAATTCTGTATTTGTCATATGTACAACTATTAATTTAGGAACTACAGTAATCCGAATCACAAACTTCAAATCCTGAATCCGACTCTGAAAGAACAGATCAGCCTTGTCTGGAAAACCAAAAAAACCTGAGGAAATATAGCTTAATTTCCCTTTTTCTACAAATTCAACCATGAAATATTGACTGGAATAACCTTCTTTAGCTTACTTGTAAATTCTTCTAACTCAAAACACCCAAATACTAACAAACTTGAAATAAAGCTTAAAACGTCTACTTACTGAATTCAAACATCCAAGAATTAAAAAATAAAAAACAATCCAATTTATCAACTATTGTAATATTAAACATTAAAAAGAGAAACAAGGAAGAGGGTATTAAATATTGTATTACCTTTAATCAGCTTTCTAAGATAATTATTATCAGCAAAATCTCCAAGAGCCTAGGAGAAGATATGGGGTTTAAGAGTTGCCTTTTCTCATTTTTTATATTCACTGTTTAGTTATATATTTCTACCATACTCTAGAGTCCAGACAGGAGATTGCTTAAAAATATGGGATCTATTTAGAAACCAAGAAAATTAAAAATAAATTTAACAAAACAAGAGGTTTGATTTCATAATCTTTTATAAATTTATTTTGCCACGTAAATTATATAAAAAATATTATTTTGTTTATAAATAATCAGAAACTAAATATGGAGTATATTAGTTATACAAAAATCTATACACTGTATTAAAAGTGTGAAGGTGCTTAATAATGTTGATTGAATTTTTTGCACTTCGTTAAAAAACTCCTCTTTACATAAAATCGTCTTTTCACTTTTTACTTTTTAAATTTTTTTATTATTTTAATATTATTAAATATAAATAAAAATTAAATAAAAAAAATTCCTACGGTCTTTTTTTAACTAAAATAGACTTGGTGTAAAAGAAAATTAGTCAAAAAAGAAACTGGCTTGAAGATACAATATTACGTATCGAGCGAAAATACTTTGGTAACTCTTTCAGATTTTATCAACTATTTAATAAAAAATAATATGTTCCTTTACTTACTTAACAATTTTTTCGTAATCTTCTTTCTATATTAATAGTGTAAAGACCCTTAAAAATGTTGTTTGAATTTTTTGTCTTTCATTACAAGATTTCGCTTTATACAAAATCGTCGTTGATAACAAGGATTGATATATATATAGAGTCTTGGCATTGATTGTTTATGTTATTATTAATTTATACAAGTAATTGTGTTATATTATTATACTCATATATAACTGACGATTAACGTAATTCTTTTTTCATATATCTTACTATTTAGAAGATATTATAGAATCACATGTAAAACTATTTTTCTCTTTGATAACATAAAAAAATAATTTATCACAACTATCTTTGTAGTGATTTTTTTAGGTTCTTATAGTAACATTTTTGTTTTGATGATATAGTAATTAATTATTAATGAAAATCAAAATTTTAAGATTATTAATAATAGGTCTAGGAAAATTGATACTTTAATACACTAAGTAACAAAGAATATTATATGAATGTAGACAATATTTCTTCCACACAACTAATTTTATTATTACATTTATTTCTTGATTTGTTATTTAGAGATAGAAAGGTGTCCGAAAAAAAAAAAATCTTAAACAAAGTATAAAAAAACAATTCATAAAAATAATATTTTTTTTGAAGACCTAATTTTTTCACTAATTAACAATATATAATAATATTTAATTTTTTTAATTTATACTATTAAACTGAAAAACACGTATTGAAAAACTAGTTTATATTACAACAACAATAATATACTTAGTGAAATCCCACAAGTGGGGTCTGGGGAGGGTAGAATGTACGCAGACCTTACTACTACCTAAGTAGAGAGGTTATTTTCTGGGAACCCTCATCTCAAAACTCATACGCAGAAAGGACTAGATATGACTAAAAGGAAAAGAAAGCACGTGACAATACGAAAATATGATACCATTAACACATAAACAACAAAATAATGACAAAACATGCTAGAAAAAAACACTACTAAAAGTAAAAGAAAGCACATGACAATACGAAAATATGATACCATTAACACATAAACAACAAAATAATGACAAAACATGCTAGAAAAAAACACTACTACTCTACCCATCACCTCCCCCCAGTACTTCTTCAGTCTACCTCTACCCCTCTGTGTAACTCCTAAAATTACGTGAATATCAGATATCGAATGAAAACAGAATCTAATCACCTCCCCCCAGTACTTCTTCGGTCTACCTCTATCCCTCTGTGTAGCTCCTAAAACCAACCTCTCGCACCTCCTAACAGGAACATCGATACTCCTTCTCTACACATGTTCAAACCATCGCAGTCTCACTTCCCTTATCTTCTTAGTCACCGGGGCCACCTCTAAAAACTAATTTATATTAATAATGGAAAATTTAGAGGGGAAGGTGGGAAAGAAAGAAAAAGGAAAACATGGAGTAGACGTAACGAATTGGTGTAGGGCCACCACGTGGTCCATTTTCAAAGATGTTCGCTGTTGGATATAATTGGAATTGTCAAAACGGGGCGGAACGCCAAAAAATTGGACACCTAACGTTACAAGGGTCGCGGGTTACGAGCTAGTCCTTTTTTTAATTTATAATTTTATTTATATATTAAAATTTTAATATGTTTTACAAAATTATATAAAATACATAATAGTTTCAATTATAACATCAATTTAATATGTATAAAATAAATTTAAATAATTTTTTTAATAAGAGAAATTTTGAAGTTAAGTAGGTACATCTTTGTCGACGTATTTTAGTAAAATATTTTTGTAATAATTATAATCATAACATAAATTTTAAAAAATAAACTTGTGAATTAAAGAACAATTACACTTTATAATTTTGGACATTTTAATTCAAATTAAATAAATACTTGATTTATCATAATTTTAACAAATACTTTTTATTTTTGTTTTGTATGAAATATGTATAAAATGAATTTAAATAGAATTCTTTAATAAGAGACATGAAGTTAAGTAGGCACGTCTTCGTTGACGTGTTTTAGTAAAATATTTTCGTAAAAATGTTAAATTTTTTTATTTTACTATAATTTAATTAGTTATCTAATTTTATTAAAATTGTGAGACCAACTTTAGTTGTGATCTTAGTTTTAAATTTATATGCTTTAGTTATAGCTTTATTATTTTAAATATTGATAATATTTATATATTTTTTATAACTACTTTGAATAAAAAATTAACGATTGATAATAAAAAATATTTTACTCAAAGACATCTCAATATAACTGAATTTGCACTAAGAAAAAAAGATGCTTTACTACTAATGTGACATGGTAATAATATAATGAGTGGTAATTCCTATATAGTGGAGCCGACCAATGTGACATGGTAGGAGCCACATCGAAAAGGAAAATTCAAAGGCAAAGAGAGAGATGGTTCGTCTTCGGTAAACTTAAGAGGGACCATAAACATATCTACAAAATATCTTATTTCACACATTTTTTTCCTTGTTCTACAATGATGTTTTGTTGGTCATCCTCGTGACTCTTTTTGTGTCTTTAACGTTTTCATTACTCAATTTACAACCACAATCTTTGTCCTTGAATGGTGTGCTTTAAATGAAGTATTTTGGCCAGAAATGAGGAGTTGTGAAAAAAGGGAGGAAAAAACAAAAGGTTCAAAGTATATGCACAAAAGAGTAAAGAACACGTTTTTTGAATAAACAAATCTTGAAATTGGGCTTAGAATACCCTGGGGATGATTATATATTGAAAAAGGAAAACCTTGAAGCTAGATTGACAAAGTTACAAACCTTGATTTTCTTTTGTATTCACTTCACCCTAGTAGTGGCTACGCGTGTGTTCATCTCGATACACCTAAAATGTTTTTCAGTTTTCCAAAATGTTTAGTTGGTAAAAAAATTAATTTTTTTTAAAATTTTATAAGTGATATTCTATATTAATTATATCGATTTCACCTTTAGAATAATTCATCTTCACTTCACCCTCGTTATCCTCAGATTCCACCTCTCATAACATTAGTCTAGATAATATACTACTCCCCCGTCTATCTTTACTTGTCCAATTACTTATCCACTTTATGAAATCAAGAAATAATTTTATCCTTAGTTCCTAATTTGCCCTTATCATTAATTATAGTCATTTTCATATTACATTTTTCAAAATATTGAATTTATTATATTCAAATGGTAATTTGGTAAAACTATCCCTATCATTTACTATTCTTAATCAATGTATTCAACAAGAGACAAGTAAAGATGGATAAAGGGAGTAATACTTTTTAAATAAAAAATCACTTATTTTTGTGAAAATATCTTTGTGCATTGAGCACACCCTATGTATCAATATGCAAACAGATATTTGCGAAATACAACTAAATATGATGGAAAAGCTACATAACTAAATAAATATATATTATGTATTTATAAAATACAATTACAGTTTAAAAAATTACAATTTCTTACTTCATTTGAATTGGCATGGTGTTTAATTTATTACGATTATGAAGAATAACTATGATTTTACAAATTTGTATTTTAATTTGTTTGTCAGATCAATCTGATATTGAATCGGTGTGAGAAAAGGATAACAATCTGTAGTTTTAGAGTTATCTAGGAAACGAAAAAATTTGAGAACGTAATATATTGTCTTGGGCTTGACTTGATTCATTATTCTAAGGCTTCTTATGTAACTCTACAGACAATAATAATTTAAAAAAATTCAGTGATATGTATATGTAATGTATCAATATTATATAATTATATATATATGATGTATAATTATGCATATATATATATGATGTATATATATGCATCAAAGATATATATATATATATATATATATATATATATATATATATATATATATATATGACCTATTTATACATTACAACAGTTCATCTTCCTAATTTTTTTCTCCAATAAAAGCACATAAATATTATATGTGATTTATCCTAAATTTTAAAAATATATTTAACCCCGTATATGTTTCAAAATTTATCATATATGTCAATGTTTATTAGAAATTGGAATGCACAAAACAAAATAAAGAAAGTAACATACAAAATAAAACAAGTAAAATAAAGAAAATGAGGAAGAGAAGAAAGAAGAAGCAGCAAGTCAGTGCACCAGGTGGGTTTTGGGCTAAGATATTTACACCAGGTGGCCACTTTCGTGGCATTGTATTTAGAAATTGGCCACTCTTTTCAAGATTAAGCCCATGATATCACTTTCGTACTTCAGATTATTAATTTTGAAAATGACCAATTCCTCAGTGTAGTGGTTATTTATGTAAATCAACCATTCATGACTACTGAACTTACAAATCCTTATTAAGTATAGATTATTTATTGAGAAGATACTGCTAAAGTCACTTTGAATTTTCTTTTTTATAAGGTAATTCAATTATAAATTTATGTTTTAGAAAGTAAGTAATATTTATAATAATAATATCTTTTTCTCATTAGATTTTTAATTTGACATGCCATGTCATATTAATTTCTTATTTTTATGTCATATATGACAAGCTTTAAAGTATCTCAGATAACATGCATTTACGTGTATTATATGAGGTTTAAACACCACTCTTAACTAATTATTTATTTCCAAAATCTAATTTCATTTGTAATAACTTTTATTCAAGTATCTAATAGATGAATTACTTGGTTTTTAGGAATATAAAAAAGTTCACTCTTGAAATTAACAAGAAACTTAATTATTTCCTATCCTCAAATTCAATTAGTAACTGCACCGAAATAATAAGACTTCATTTCATAATAAATTTGGAACTTAAATTGACCTGTATTTATAATTAAACAGCTAGATTCAAAATTTTGTTATTCAAGATGTTTGGATTAGCTTATTTTTAGGTATTTTTGGCTTTTAAGTGGCAAATCGTAGTTAATGTATTAATGTTGGGTTTAAGTAGTAAGTAATTGAGAAATGAAGGTTGAATGAATAAGAAAAATATGAGGTAACCAAGTAAAGGGAAATAAAGAGTCATTTCCCCCTTATCGGTAAAATAGAGGAAAAATTTGTCCTTATATTAGGAAATGCTTCCTCTAACTCTTAAAAGTCAAGCAGAGGGGATGCCCTGGCGCCGCCGCCATCGTTGCTCACATGGCTACGACTTCGACAAATGATGTGATTGATTAATGGATTATTTATTAATTAAATTAGTATACAAAATTAGTTTAACTAATTTTCAAATTTAGCGTGTAACTGTTCTTTCAGCACAGACATGTTTGTTCCCAAAAGACCCTATACCTGTTCTGAACAAGTAAATTTGCACCCAACACTACCTATAAATAGACACTATTTCCGCATTTTTCAGACATTGAACTTTTTCTTCTTCTGCATACATTTTATTACGAAATAAAATTTGATTCTGTGTGAATCCAATGCTGGTTCTTTGAGTTCGCTGAAAATTATAAGAGTTTGAAATAGATACCGCTACTTTTGTAATTGTTAAACTGTTTTGTCCTAAGGGAAAATAATCTACAAACCTCAAATACAGTGAGAGGATTGAATTACTTAAGGATACACAAGTAATTGATTTGGGTCATTTTGGTAATTGTATTAGATGTTGTACATTTGTGTCAATTACCCTACAAGAATTGAAAGCTTAAAGGTAGATATTAGATAAATGGCCTTATGAATGTAGCCTTGAGCAAAAGTTGGGCCTAACTGAATTTAGGGATGAAACCCTATTTTTCTCCTTTCTTCAGTGATGCACCTTTCGGTATCACTAAGTTGTGGGAGTAAATTAGTTTTGCATTTAAGATACAAATATTTTAAAAGTCAAAGACAATGAAATTGTTCAAATCGGTCATAAATTATATCTTTTCTCATATAGTGCTCAATTATTCACAAGTTATGATGGTTAGAGAAGACTTAATGATATTCAATTTACCTATCATGATAAATTATATTGATTACTAATTTTAATTTGTCAATTATTTATTATTAACGATTTAATTATGAATTTAACTGCGTTAAGACTTTTAGTACTAGCTGTGACGTTAATGTGCATAATATAAGCATCTATGTGTAATCAGACGTGCACACTCTAATAGCAACATTTAGATTCCACATAATAGAAACATTATTATTGTTGGGTTATTAGTTATGTCAACTTGTTAAAGAGGGAAGGTCTAAACAGCTACAAAATTTATGATCTGATAATTAATAGATTTCCAATCGTTAAAAAAGCTAATATCAATAATATTTTTTTTTATTATGGATTATCAATAATCTATAATCTGATTATCAATTTTATTGTGTATCAGCATGGTACCTGAGTCAATATCTACTAGTATGGTATCCGATCCAACAATCACAATGAATGCTCACACACTTGCAGAATCAAGTAATGAAATTATGCAAGCAATTCAAATGCAGATATTTCATTAGTCTCATTCAGTCTTTCCCTCTTCAAATACATACAAGTAATACTAACGATGCAGTTAACAAGTACATATAACACAAAAGAGAAAGTAAATTATCACGTATCTCAAAACAAGCTTTAAAAATCTGTAAAGAATTGAAGCTTTATCTTTTTACAATGTCTTGGCTTATTCTTAGTCTAAACAAATAAGAAATACAAGAAATCAACAAACAACGACCTATGATATCTGAATTGTATCAAAATCATAATATTTGGCCACTTTCATGATTATCTCACCTAACTAGGAATTTTCCCTCACCATTAATTTCAAGCCAAAGCCTTTCCCTAAAAGAATATCCATAAATTCTAAGGTTTAAAAATCAAATTAACAAGTTACTGGCGGGTTGCACGGAGACAACTTATAACCCACTCCCAAACCCCCATTTTGCAACACCCTCAAAACTTGACACTCTAAAATCAACCCTTCATGCCAAGATCAATTCCAATAATTCTACTCTTCCAAATTCAATTTGGTAAAGCTGTGGAGAATCCTTAGCATCTTTGTTATCAAGGTAAATGATCTAGTTCATAAATCAGACCCCAATCCTTTATCGAATTATCTCATACCTCATCTGACTTAAATTTCACCCAAATCAAAATTTTCAAGTCAATACTCAAAAGTGTTCTAGCCTAAATTCTTTCTCCATTGGTCTATCCATAGTGACAGAGACACATTGTTACAAAATAAAATATCTACTTATTTTTTAAAAAAAGAAAAATTAGCCAAAAACATTTCCTTCACATCAAGCACACCCATATTCTTGGTTCTTTGTTCTTACACTCTAGGACAAAGAACAGATGGATTTTCTTGTGAGAACAGATGGGTTTTCTTGTGTACCCAAAAAGCACTTTAGGAGATGCCAAAGTCTTATTTTAGGGAAACCTTTTTGAGATACATATGAAAGTTGCAAGAGCAAAAACCACGCCTCTACACCTAAAATTGAACTTTTGCAAACTACTTATTTGGACAAATGTCAATGAAGTATTACTTTTTTTGTTTTTTAATCCCAAATCAAATATTTATGTATATTTGATTCACTAAATTAATAATATTGAAAAAGGTGCTTATTATAATTGTGTATTACTAGGAGTAGTATTACAGTTATAGTTTTTTTTTTCTTTTTTTTTTCAATTTAAACAGAAAAGAGAAAAAAAAAAGCAAATACTCGATCAAAAGTCTTAACGATGTGAAATTAATTCTATAGCAAATTCATGGTGAAAACCCTATAAATTTTGACTCTCAAGAACTCCAACATTAAAAAATCTCCAAGATTTCTAATATCACATGATGAAATTTAAACTATAGACATCAAATTTAATTTGGTTCAAACTTATTTGGATTTTTATTAATCCATGGTGCAATTCAAAATGGAGACATAAATTTGGTCGAATGGATATGATATCTACTAATAGGATGAATCAAGCCTAAGCATTTTTTAACCTTAATTAAACATTCACAAAGTGATTCAACGTCCTCACATTGTATTGGATAATTTATTATATAATATAGCTTTTGAAGTTGAGTTAAGCCTAACATTATCGTTTTACTATCAAAACAATTCCTTCCAATTGTTGATTTACATGACGTCGAACCCCAACATGTTATTGTCCGCACTCCAAATTAAAGGTTCTGATCAAAATACATGAGAATATTTTATACGTGAAAGAAATTAAAATTTGAAATTTAAGTTCGTAAAAATGACCAAAAATACCTTTCATGATTCTAATACTTATTCATTAGGTAAGTAAATTAAAGAGAGAAAGAGTTGTTGAGTTTCCCAAATCAATGTTCCACATAATGAACTAACTTTTTAAATTGAATTAGATTCGGAATTTATTTTTTAGCAGAGATAATTAAAGTCCTAATATCCTTTTTAGTATAAGATAATTTACTAAATGACTAGTAAAACTAAGCAACTAATGATGTTGATTTATCTCCTAGAGAAAGTGTTGTCGAGAGTGACTATTATGTTGTCAAATATAGGGGTGTGCAAAAATAAAATCGATGAATAAATTGAATAAAAAATATTATTAATTTATTTTTATTGGATTATTAGGTTAACAGATTCTGATGGTTTTATAAAAAAATTGAATTATTAGTTCGATTTTAATTTTTAGTATTGGGTTATTGGTCAAACTAATAACTCATTAAGACTACAATAATTTACAATTTTATTCCTTCATAAATATTAAATATTATTAATTTGACATTACACTATATTGATACCGGTATATAAATTATGTACTTGCTTGGTTTCCAAAAAATTGCTTTATGTCACAGAAGAATATTAGAATATGAAACCCAAATATTGCATATTATTAAAGCTTAGGTGCTCAATAAATATTTTATTCGTTTTTAGTTGATTTAGTTGTCATATTACAAATTTACAATGTTCATTTGGCGTTGGGTGTTACATATTTATAAAGCCTATTTTATTAAATCAAGTGTGTTGTAAACTTAGACAAATAAATATATTCATCATTTTTATAATTCTTTATGTTTCACTCTATTTTTCAAAAGTATTATATCATTTACAACTGATTTGCTTGTTTCACTATATTGCAAAGCTTTACTGTATTGCGTCAAATTTTAAAGAAGTCATTTATTTACTTCATAATTATTTTCTTATTAGGTAAATCAAAAATTGAACATTAAAGACTAAATCGAAAAACCAAAAATTGATAATTTTTTTATTAATTTATTAATAACTTAACATATTTAAAAATAAAAAATTAATAAATTCAATTAATAATACATAAAATCGAATCGAATCGAATCGACCCAACTAAGCCAAACAAGTGGATACTCCTTGTAGTCCTTCTAACCCAAAACATTGGAGGCAAACAAAAAGTAAAAGAGTTTAATTAATTTTGGAGGCAAATTAAGTGGATTCACTAAAACTGATATGAATTTGTGCATTTTCAGGCTGAAGTAATTTTTTATGTGATGAAAAAAGTGACTTTTACTATTTTGTTCTTTTTATTCAAATTTTTTAATTTTAGTGTCATTAGATTCGTTATGTGATTGTGGTGATTTGGATTATTGTGGAAGAGAAAAAAGCGTGAATTTGATTTGATTCGAGACTTTTTCTAAGACAAGTGGACTTCTAATCTTGTGTTAAGTATGATTGAACCTTGTATGCTCCTATGTGTGTGAAATTAAGTGGTTAGGGGTATAATTGTATCATCATAGACTTTGATCATGAGATTTCAGTTTGAGAAACTATTCATGTTGTGAAATCTTGACTTGTGAGTTAATTGAGGATTTGTGATACATGTGATCTTGTGAATTATTTTATATTGATATCGAGATGACATCTATATTGAGATGTGAATGATATTGAAATTGTGATGAGATTGAGATTGTGTACATTGCATTCACTGTTGTTTGTGCATTGATACTTACGATGGCTACGATTGAGAGATATACAAGGTAACATGTGGGTTGGTAGCCGAGGTCTCTACCAGTTGATGATTAGCCGAGGTTTCTGCCGGTAAGCCGAGGTAATATGTCGATAGATGATGTGTTCGAGTTTGCTTCTAGATAGGTCCGCATTAGCTGAGGTCATTGCCGGCAATATTCATGAATACATGACCTTTATGTGCCCCCATGGGTTCCAGCCTGAGTTTATCAACAGATATGTATCGTAGGATAAACATGCATCACGATTATTTGACATTACATCATATTGTTTATATCTCATGATATCCACTTTATCTCACATCATTCTTTCTTAACATTATTATATGTATTGTGTGAGAATTGTGAATAATTTGAAACTGTTTATAATATGGAACATCTTATGTACCATTTAACTTTATGTATCAGTTGGATATTTTGGGATTAATGCTATGAGATGTGTATATATATGTGTGTGTTCTTGTTTATTGTATTGCGCTGGGATTTTATTGAGTGCAAGTGTGTAGTTCGGTGGTATGTAGTTGGGAGGATAGGAGTACTTGTGTTCCTCATTGCTTTACCTTAATGTTAGCTCCATTTACATGTAGTTTGATGCTCAGCCCTTGCTACATTTTTGTAGGTTGTGAGCCCGGTCTCTTTTATTAGAATTCCCTATTTCAGGAACGAGCTTTTGAACCTTTCGAGAGGTAGGTCTCTTCCACAGATCTTCAAGGATTCTACTATATGTTATATTCTGTTTGAGGATTAAACATTTAGACTTATATTTTAATTTGAGTATTCTCATTATTAGAGACTTGTACATGTAACACCAGTTCTGGAATATTTGTAGTTTTGGTTTCCTTACGTTATCCTTTATAATAGACTGTTTATCTTCCATTTTTATTATTATACTGGGTTGTTTCATTTTGAATTGACTCAACTTGATGGATTAGATGAGTGCACCACACTCGAATTTCAAATCGTGATAGACGGTGTGGATGATGGTTATGATCGAAGCAAGGATGAAAAGAGGATGATGGTCAGAGAAAGAAGGTGAAAGAGAAATGTAGGTGGTGGGCTGGTGGCGACAAATCTTGTGAAAAAACAGGATAATGTGGAGAAGGAAAATCACTGAAGATCATGAAAGAAGAAGAAGGATTTATGGATGATGATGGTGATGACGTTTGCAGTTGTAGCAGCGGGAGTGTCAATTGATACGAGAAAAAGAGGAGATAATTTGTTTCTTTTTTTAACTAAATAATGCTCCGTCACACGCTTTTCGCGTGTGTATTACACACATTTTGTCATGTCAATAAAAATATTTAATATATATTAATTTATTCAATATAAATATCAAATCGATATAAGATTGAGTTGGGATATCTATGAAAAATATGTGAACCAACTTTAAGAGATCTTTAATGACTCAATTTATCAATTATGTGAAAATCTTAGAAGCGGGTCAACTTTTCAAAAACATTCTTCTTTTCAATAACTTCTATAAATACTAATACATGTTAGAAATACTGCATTCAATTTATTATGTTCTAGACTTATTTGTTCTTGATATTACTTGCTAATTCTAAAAACAAACAAATAAACAATAACATTGAGAAAATAATGATATTTGACACCTAGGGCTTTGATTCTTTGTCATTCTTCTTATATTTTTAACATGCAAGTATTTTCAAGAGAAAAAGGGAGAATCATAAATTTCATCTTGTTTCATTTATTGAAAGCTTGTGAATGCTAACGCTAGCGAACTGATAATTAATAAAGCATAATTAAATCTAAATATCATAAGATATCACTTTTCAAAAATTCATGTATATTTCATAACATTTTAATATTAAGTTATTAAATTCTCGATCCTTTACTTATTGAGTGACTAATAAAATGTTACTAGATTATCAACATTGTAAGGTATTTCTTCATCAAATCTCATGTATCTTAGAAGCTCTCATAATTAAATAGTTGAATTCCTAATTAATCTTTTGTTTTATGTGAAGTAATAATATCAAAGTTCACTAATAGTTGTTTTCAAATGTGATTCGAGTTGTGGAGGAGAAAAAACTTATTATATTAATTATTAAAAAACAATAGAAGAAAGTAAGGTAATCATAGCAGAAGAATATTATCAACAACTTATTTTTTTTTCTAAATATGACTAATTTAATTATTTTTTTTATAAATTAATTCTACTTATCATGATTAAGTTATTTAATAAAATAAAATATATATTAATTAATTATGATTAAATGATAAAAGTGCATGTGCAACTTTATACATACAATGGCCATTTGATTTGTTATATTAATTAGTTACGAATTGTAGTACATGAATTGTTTGGGAAAGAATTATTACACAGATAATGAATAATAAAAAAATTTGTGATATGGTAAATAAATAATACATAAATTATTTTTGGGAATTATCTGTCATACGATCATTTTCATTTTTATATATTCTTATCGACATATATTATTAATAAGTATCATTTATCACGTAAAATATTGAAATTGAAAAATTATTAAATATAATTTTCTTTTGTGGAGACAAATAAAATTGAGATAGATAAAGTAATATTTATTAGTCTGATAAAAATTCGACATGATCAAGAATTTTTAGAGATCGTTTAAATGAAAAATAAGTTATTCATATATTGTTTTCGTATAATTTATACGATATTTGATAGGTAAATAGAAAGTAAATTATTTATATATAAAATAAATATGATATTTGTTTGATAATTTAGAAATCTGTATAACTAAAATATATATACATTATGAGAAAATTTATATATTATTTTATACAAAATAAAATATAATTACTTACATATATAAAAATAATTTTTATATAATTAATATATAAATCTACTCAAAGCTAATCCTCACATCATTTAATTACCATATAAACCCCCTTAAATAATCATGTCATTAAATGAAACTACAAATAAAAATCTAAAGTGAAAAAATTTGAATATGCTTTCTAGATAGGGATGGCATCGGTCTGTTCGGTTTGATTTTATGCATTGTCGATTTGATTATTGATTTTTGGATTTTAAATATGCTAAATCAGTAACAACTCAATAAGATATTTTTTATCAATTTTTTGTCTATCGATTTTTTCGTCCTTAATGGTTCAATTTTTGATTTACCCAATAACAAAATGCACATACATAAATATACAATTTTTCTAACAATTTGACGCAATACAATGGAATAATTTGGTACAGTGAAATAAACAAATCAATTGTAAATGAAGGAATGCTTTTGAAAACTAAAGTGAGAATGATAAAAAATTAAAGAAATGATGAACATATCTATTTATCTAATTTATAACGCTCGTCTTATTTAATTAAATAGACTCCATGAATAGATAACACTCATCCCCAAATGAACCCGATAATATAATCACTAAATCAATAAAAAAATGAACATATTTGTTGAGCTACTAAGCTTAACAATATGAAATATTTGGTCTCATATTCTAATATACTTTCTTGATAGAAGGGTTATACATTAAAAATCAAGTAAATACATAACTTACGAGTATTGATATAGTGTCAAGTAATATTAAATTATTAATATTTAATATTTATGAAGGCGTAAAATAGTAAATTACTATAGTATTATGAGTTTTCGATTTATCTAATAATTCAATACTAAAAATCAAAATATAACTGATAACCTGATAATTTCTTTTTATATAAAATTACTAAAACTCATTAATTTTATAATTCAATAATAATATACCAATAACTTTTTTTTTCTATTCCATTTATGAATTAATTTGATTTCCGTATACCCTTATTTCCCGAGATTATCCATTTTATGTACTCTTCACTTGTGACAACTGAAATCAACTATTCATATATATATAAAAAAAAAACTGAAATCAACTATTCTTGCAGTGAGCATTAACTCGGTTCTCCAGGTTCAAAACATTGTATTTAACTAGACTAATAAACACATGCACTATCATATTCTCTTCATTTTTAATTTATTTAAAATAATCTAATTTAATAAAAAAATTTAAAATTATACTTAAAATAAATAAATAAATATTTTTTTTTGTCTTTATAGATAAATGAAATTCAATATAAATAAAATATTAATAATGTTATTAGTTCTACTAATTTTCAAATAAGTAAACATGTCATTTAGTTTAAAATTAACCGAGAAAAAATATATGTAATATAAATTGAAACGAAGAAGTAGAGATTACTTGGTTGGAAATAAGTTATTTGGACTTAACTACTTTGAATTTAAGTCTTTTGAGATAAATTATTTTATTTTGAAATAAATTTTTATCTATCATTTATATATATAAAATAATTTATTTCATCATTATAATATAAATGCTGAAATAAATAATTTAAGGACTATTAAATACTTTCAATCGAATATAGGATATAAAATCATTTTACATTATATCTCAAGACAAAATTAATATATTTTATACCTCACATCAAACAACACCTAGTGATACATTGCTCGACAACGAAAAATTCAAAATGGGTCCCACATTCACAATGGAAGTGTGTAGTCCACTCGCCTCAAAATTGCGATTGGTGGATGATTTCACTTACCCTCATTTGACGCAACTATTACAAAGAAAGTAGTAGAGAAAATATGGAGGGTTCATTGTGCTAGAGTGAAGGCTAAATAAAAAATTACAAATAGAAAAAAGTGTACCAATTCAAATTAGATCTAGATTCACCTACAGACACTCACTCACTTACCTCTCTTTCATTTTTTTTTACTCTTCTAAAAAGATTTATAATTTTCTGTATTATAGAAAAGAGAGAAAAAAAGAAAAGACTTTACTTTTGCTCACATTAACCTATAACCCCTCCAAAAAAATTTTCTTTTTTAAGTGAGGGTTGAATTGTAAGGGGGTTGCATTGGAAACTAAGTGATGTACTAGTATTAAATATTTATGGGGCTCTTGTTTTTGTTGCTATCAAGCTGGTGCTACTGCTTCTTGTAGGCTGCATAGAAATAGAGAAGGTGGTTTACTTCTTTTCCTTTTTGCAATTTCTTAACAAATCTATGTAGGAAAAATTGGATAGAATTAGAAACAAAGAGGAAGTGAAAGATTTTGTAATAGAAAAGAGATCTTTTGTGAGTAAAATTTTAATCTTTATGTTTCAATTGGGTAAAAGAAATAAGCTTTGTTCTTATTTTCATATTCTTTTTTTCTCTTCTTGTCATCTGTGCTTTGTTTGTAGCTTGCTGTTGTAACTAAAGCTTTCAGCTTTCTTTAAAGAGAAATACACCTACTTATTCTCCTTTCAATTAAGGGAATCCTCTCGTCTTCTTATCTTTGTTCAGCCTTCCCCATGGGAGATTTCTACTTTTAAGAATTTTTTTCACCTAACATTTTTTTTTTTCTTGATTGTTTTATGCAGGAAGAGTAAAAGAAAGGAACAACTTAAGTCTATTAAGAAGCAACTGGTGTGTAGCTGGACGGTGAAGGAAAAGAAGGATTTTTCTTTGCTTTTCTTGAAAGTCTATACTTGAGGAAGGACAAAAAGAAAGTTGAAGGGTTGGAGATTAAATCTACTACCAATCCAAATCAGATAGAAGGTCATGGAGGCATCTGAAGCTACCAAACTTGTTTTCCAAAAGATTCAGAATTTGGATCCTGAAAATGTCTCAAAAATCGTGGGAATTCTTTTGATACAAGATCATAGTGAGAAAGAAATGATTCGGTTAGCTTTTGCTCCAGAATCTTTACTTCACTCGGTGGTTCTTAAAACAAGAAAAGAACTTGGCTTTTCTTCAAACTCACTTGCTACACCTTCAACTCTTTCTTCACCTTCTCCTTTTGGTGATTCAATATATTTTTCAAGGCAAAATTTTTCTTCTTCAGCTACTACTAGTAGAATTCTTGGTGATCGAAACCTTCCTTCACCTCTTAGCATGACTAATAAGAATAACCACTCTTCAACTGTTTCTTCTACTTGGGGTGGTGGTTGCAGCTCAGTCAATGACCTCCCCCATAGAAAGAGTTGCTCTGTAAGTGATATTTGTTTCAAGGTTGATGACCCAAGTGGGGGACTTGGCTGGAAACCTTGTCTCTATTTTGCTAGAGGGTATTGTAAGAATGGAAGTAGCTGTCGGTTCCTCCATGATGCTAGCCCTGGTGAGGCTGAAGTTAGGTCACCAAGAAAGCTTGAGATGATGGAATATTGCCAAGAACTTCTCAAATCTAAGTCGGCCCACCAGCAAAGACTAGCTACAGCTTCTCAGCTCGTAGCTTCTTCTAACTTCTCTCTCTCCCATGGCTTCTAACAAATGCATCAACTTTCTTCAACAGCAACAATTGCAGTCTGCTGAGAGTCCTAGGTTTGTTAAGAACCCATCTCTTTTCTTTTGGTTGTTGTTTTTGTGGTGTTAACAAAAAAAGTTGAAACTTTGAACTGATTCTTGATGTGAAATTTCTATAGAGCAACTTCTGCATTGATGATTGGTGATAATATACATAAGTTGAGCATAAGTCATTTTGAAAGAGAAGAGTTTGGACTGAATGGTGGAGCTGGAATAGAAAATTCAGGTTCAAGGCAAATTTATTTGACATTTTCAGCTGATAATACTTTCAAAGAAGAGGACATTTTCAATTATTTCAGGTATTATTGATTTGCAAACTCAATGAATTAAGGCTATTCTCCTCATTTTGAAGTTTTATTTTCTTAAATTTTGTTATTCTTGATTTTTCTAGCACTTTTGGGCCTGTTCAAAATGTGAGGATTCCATACCAACAGAAGTGGATGTTTGGTTTTGTTACATTTGGTTATCCAGAAACCGTGAAGACCATTCTTGCCAAAGGAAATCCTCATTTTGTAGGTAATTCTAAGTTGATTGTCAAGCCTTACAAGGAGAGGGGCAAAGTCCCAGAGAAGTTTAGGTATTAATCCTTATATTAGAAAGTATTTTTGAAGTTTTTATTCTTTATATTGATAATATATTTTTGGGGTTGAAATTGCAGGAGGCAACACCAATAGCAGATGGAAAGAGGAGGATTCAATGGGTGTGTTATTCCTACTGGTCTAGAGACCAATGATCCTTATGATCTTCAGCTTGGTAAGTTGTAACATTAGGAATACATTTCTTATTTTTTTCATATCATTAGAAAGTGAGGGTTCACTAAAAGTTTTAACATTTAAAATGCTTGTACACTTATCGTGGACATTTTTGATAAAAAAATTTAGGTGCAAAAATATTTTATAATACTCAAGATGTGTTGTGGAGGAGAAAATTGAAAGAACAAGCTGATTTGCAATAGGCAATAGAGCTCCAAAGCAGGAGATTGATGAATTTACAGCTTCTTGATGTCAAAAAGGGGCACCATCATCGCGCCCTTTCCATGGGTGTTGTGATCCCATCTCACCTCACTCTCCAGGCTTCTTCAATCAAAATATGGTTTGCGCTGCAAACTTTGGCAACCTAGAAGGTATATCTTGAATTTTGCTTTAATAGAGGAATAAATACAAATAGATTTAAAGTAGGTTGACATGGTAGCTCAGTTAATAGAATTCTAATGGAAATAGGGGTTTAGGCTAAAGTTCAAAATGAAGATGTTGAAATTTGGTATTTGCTTTGTTGTAGATAATGATTTTGCTTAAAAAATGGTCAGTTTTCCTGCTGTTTTCGCTGAGCAAAAAAAATGCAAATCTCATTGTCAAGGAAAGAGAATACTTCACAACTAAAGATGAAAATGGCAATGGCAAAGAAAGTTTCAAGAAGGAAGCAAGTGATTTTCAAGAAAGGTAATTATCATTGTCTTACTATTTTTTAAATGAGTTTACTTTTTGTGCATCATCATTGTACTAAATATTCTATATCATCAAGTAATTAAAGTTGACCTACTATTGCATGTTGCTTATTTTTTAAAGTTTTTTCTTTTTTCTTTTTTAATTTTATTTTCTAAAATTTAGAATAAATTTCATAAAACTCATCTAAGCTGGATTCTCACCTAAACCTTCTCTCTTTTTTTTGCTCATCTTTTTTACCTGGTATTCTTCTCTTTTTAATGTGATAATTGAACTTTAAGATATTGATGCAGATTTTTATGTGATGTTTGCACTTAATTACTTAAATTTAATTATAACTATTTAATTTATCTGATCGTGTAAAATATTTTATACAGTACACAAAATTTAGATTCTTTCTGAAATTTGCCAAAGCTAGTATTTTTTGTTAGTTTTGGATACATGTCTCAGTTAATGGTAAATATCTGATAAACCGAAGTCTTTATTGATGCATTTGGTGATTTCTCAATTTGAGCAACTATTGCATTTCTGTGTTTTCTGGTTCTTGATTCAAGTAAAATTTGATAACAAATGACTTAAATGCAGCAACTTGGAACATAATCTCCCAGAGAGAAGATGATGATGCAGAAGGCAGAAGAGAACAAGACTTGAGGTCAAGAGAGTGAAATATATGTAATTTCAAGATGCTCATATTATAGTACAAGGCAAAGGGGAAGCTCTTTTGTTGTACCCTTTTATTGTATGCTTTAGCATATAGACTTTATATTAGCTATATAAGTAAGTAACAACAACAGCTTTTTAGGTACAAAAATGAAATGTCAAGTGTCTTTACCATATGTTAGATGTAGCTGCTACCTTTTGTAATTTTCTTTTTTAACTTTTCAACTCTTTGTTGTAATTGATATGCAGCATTAGATAGTGTATCAATCAAAGATGTAAATAGATAGAAAAAGGAGGAGGAAAATGGAGGAAGTTTCACAAATTAGCAGTGTCCTTTTCTTAATGTGATTTGTTTTTTTAGAATTTCTCTTTTTAGGAGATTTGTTTCTTCATTATTGTAATGACCTTGTTGGTCATTTTTCAACTTATCTATGAAAATTACTATTTTACTCTTTTGTAAGTTATTTTAGACCTATTTTGAACTATCTGTGTGATAAATCTTATGTTTTAAAAGTAGAAAATATGAGTTTTGGCATTTTTGAAAGTTTAATTTGTTGAAAAAGTGAGTTTTGGTACTATTCT
Organism: Solanum virginianum; assembly: GCA_000787875.1. NCBI lineage: Eukaryota > Viridiplantae > Streptophyta > Magnoliopsida > Solanales > Solanaceae > Solanum > Solanum virginianum. The sequence goes on from DF360532.1 coordinate 88,092, forward strand.
AAGTTGCGGGTATCGTATCGGAAATCCGTCAATCCCATTAGCTCTGGAATGTCGAATCTGATCTAGGAGAAGTTATGGAACTGACCGAACTTGGAGTTAAAACGGAGATTTTGGATCCAAAATTGCATTTTAAGTTGTTCCTGAAGCCAAAGTTTGACTTTCGTCAATATTTAGAGTTCGAAAGCTCGGATCAAAATTTTGACAGTTCCAACAGTTTTGGATAGTGAAACTAACGCTAGAAATAGTCTCATTGTTATTTTTGAAAATTTTGAGGATAGTTTTGGTATATTGAGTTTGAAGCTAGTTTTTGTTGAGTGTTATCGGTAACTATGTTGAGGAGGAGACCTCGGAATTGAATTTTGATATTTTCGTTAAATCTTGATTGCTGTTTGTGGTATGAATACATGTCTAATTTGTGTAATTTGGTTTCCGAATGAACCTCGACAGTTCTTTTTGAGTTGAAAATTACCGTTGAAAACTCTGATATGATCTGTTGCGTGTGTCTCACCTCCGTTATGCGCTTAAGTCATAATAAATAATATTTTTTATTTTATTTTTTCAACTTATAAACCTAAATTAATAAATGATAATAATCCCAATTATTAAAAAAGAAAAGGAAGAAACATCTTCTTCTTCTCATTCCACTGCAACACCTCCACCAGTGCTCCACTTGTAGTCTATCTCTTACTTTCCAGCAAGCCATTCTCCTTTCTTCACCATCAAAAACAACTTCAACCATCATTGTTCATTCTCCTTCCCCATTTCTAGCAAAATTCCAAGCTCCTCCACCCAAATCCACCATAAATCATCATTCTCTCCTCGACCATCCACCAAAACGACCTCCAAACCACCGCCGAAAACCCCAACCAATCCATTCACATTTTTCTCTATCTTTCTCTCACCCTCTCTAGTTCTTGTTTGCTTTTCTCTTTTTCTTTTTTATGTGTAAATAGAATTAAGTCTCAAATATTGTGGTGAAACTCTATTGTTTTCGATTGAAAAAAATATAAATTAATTATTTTTTTTATAAAATTTATCATTTTTTTCTCGTAATTGTGATAAATAAATACTATTACAAAGAAGTTGAAGACAATGTGCGGAGGTGAAAGAGATAGTTGAAGGCGATGATTTAATAACAGTGGAGGTGTCATAGCCCAGTGGAGTGAAAAATAAAGTTTGACGGAGAAGAAAAAGAAGGGTAGAGATGACTAGTGATTGAGATGCTGTGCAGTGGAAAGAAAATTTTGATCTGTTGGAGAAGAAGAAGAAGGGTGGAGTAGGGTGGGGCTGGGGCGTGGGGATGGGGTGGTTAAGTCATATATAATTTTTTTGTTTTCTTATATTTTTTATTTTTTGTTTTCTTTTAATTCCTTTCAGATTTTAAAAAAGAAATAAATTCAATCTCCACATGTCATAATTTCATTGGTCCATTTTGTTATGTGTATGAGCTTAAGATTAGAGGTGGCAAATGCGTGGATTGGATCAAATTTAGATGGATTGAATATGAATTGAGCCAAAATGTATTGGACACAATCCATCCATATAAAATATGGTAAATATGGATTTGGTCAAATATGATTTGAGTAAAAATGATTCCAACCCTATTTAATCTTTTAAAGTCATTGAAATTAAAATCAAAGCTAGATTGTTAATGCTCAACCCTTATCACTCCAACCCTACTCTGAAATAATTATTTTTGAAAACATTATTTTTTTCATAACAAAAAAATTTAATTTTTTTTCTACTTTCATACCCTATCACCCATTCCCACCCCAACCCTCATCCTCACCCTACCCGCACCTCTATCACCCCCAACTTTTAAATTAGAAAAGTCGGCCATCCTACCCGCCCCTCACCCGTCTCCTACACCCCACTCCATCACCATTTAAAAAAAAAAATCACCCCAAACCCTACTGGACCTCTTACCCCCAATTTTTTTTTAAAAAATAAAAAATAAAAAGTTAAATTTTTTCCCCACCCCACCCTCCATGTCCACCCTACCCCAGTACCCCCCTCCCCCCACTAAATTGTTTTTTAAAGAAAGATAAAAAAATGTTATACTTTTTCATCCCTCCCCCACTTTCACCCTATCCCCCACCCCCACTCCCAAAAAATTTTCTAAAGAAAATTTTTACAAAGATTTCACTACAAGAAAATAGGTCTTTAACGAGGGAAAATTTCATCGCCAAAAGTATAAATCCGGTCGTTATTAGTTAATAATGATCCGTAAAAATCTAGTCATCACCGGTTGTTAAAAGCTCCATCATAAAAAGTTTAGTGACAGGATTAAATTCGGTCATTAAAAAAGCTTTACCAATGATAAAAATTCGATCGTTATACCTCTTTTCAGCAACCAAATTTTTTTCTTCACTAATTGATTTTCTAGTTATTAAAAAAAAAAATAGGCGAGCCAGCTGCACTTTTGAGGAAGGGTCCGACCACAAGGATCTATTGTATGTAGTCCTACCTTATATTTTTGCCCGATAATATTACCAAGTTTTGAACTTGTGACCTTCTGGTCACATGACGACAACTTTACCAATTATTCCAAGGCTCCTTTCAGTTCTAATTATTAAAACCTTAATTATGACTGCAAATTAGATCAGCAAAAGTACATATACACACACATACAAATAATATGAAAGCATACAAATTGATTATATTCATATTAAATTTCATAGTAACTATAAAGAATGATATTGCGTAACTTACAAAAATATAGACATACAAATTATATGATATTATATTTTTAACTCTTAGTAAAAGAAAAACTAGAATATCTTTTCCTAAATATGAAATGCATTCCTTCTGTGCTTCAAAAAGTTTTCAATGCTTATATTTCTTTACACTTTATCTAAGGATAGAGTTCTTCAAACTGCATGATCTGTCAAAAGACAAGTATAAAAACTTCATGTAAGGTTATTAATAACACTCCTAATAACTATTATCTTCTTTTTTTCTTTTTCCCAAAATCAAAGATCAACTACAATGAAATAGAAACTTTGTTTCTATTCTCACAATCAAATAAAAAGAAAGTTGAGCTTTCTAGTTCTAGACAAAAAGTTATTTGTTTTATATTTTGCACATTAAGTTATTGACTTTTTGCACATTAATTCATAGATAAAACCACCAACTTCTTTTAGTTTCACTTTTTATACTAATAGTATTCACCTAATATAAATAATTCAATATCATTAAAATATTATGTGATACAAATCAATTATATCTTCTTAAAGTTTAAATAATTAAAAAAAAAACCACGATCTCTTAATTAATTTAGTAGTAAATTATATATCATATAAAGCTTTTTAAATTGTTTGTTCGTAAAATTTTACTTTATATTTTTCTAACTCAAACGGATGATTTTTCTTTGTATACACCTATTAGTTTCACAACCAATAATGAAAAATAAAATCAACACAATATATATTTTTTATTAAAAAAATATTATTACTGAATACTGATTCTTAAGTCTATTGATGGAGGTAATTTACAAGTGGAGAAACATCTATCATCTTGAGAAAATTACTTACTACCAAAATATATAACTTTTCTACCTTACATTAATCTCATAAGCTCATAATTATTATTTAATATTATTACTTTTATTTTTAATTTTTTGTTTCATTATAATTTTTTGCTTTGACCTACTTCATCTTGCATCTTTAAGTCAAGTAAATATGAACAAATTATCTCTCAAAATAAAAACATATATAGAAACTATATCAAGAAAATATTTAAGTTAAAAAAATTGTACCAAAAAGATTGTAACTAAATATTGAATAAATTGTCTCTCAAAATAAAAACATATATAGAAATTATATCAAAAAAATTGTGCCAAAAAGATTGTAACTAAATGCTTTTACAATATTTTAAAATTTTATATGATTGACTATAATAAGAATGATGGATAGAGTTATTAGAAGATAATACATTAATATTTTTTTCTTTTTATTAAACTTTGTTATTATGAAATAACCAAAATTATAAACGATGGAGGATTCTTATCAGAATGATGAAATGATAAATAAAACGTCAATTGTTATACTTATAACATGATTTGATCTAATATCTTTGCACTCATATTAATTAAAATACATTTTAAACTAACTAATATGTTTTAACGACCGGATGTTGTGTTTTTAATTATCAAACTTATCTACTCATTAATATTGGATTAAAATTTTTCTTTAACAACCGAAAAAAATTGATCACTATAAGTATATTTATAATGACAAAAAAATAATTTGGTCACTATAAGTATATAGGGGACTCAATATATAAGGCTTGTAGCGTCAAAATAATTTTAGAATTGAAGAAAGCGAATTTTTAATCCCACTGCTACAGTAACCCGAGAGTAATTTTTAATCCCACTGCTACAGTACCCGAGAGCAGTTCTTGGGAGCTCTTGGTCTTGTTCAATTTTTGCTAAGTATAAAAAAAATGAAGGAAGATAAGAGAGATTAGATGTATTTATCTACATATGCCTTGGCCCACCTCCACACTTGTGCCAATAAGAGAGTAACACAAATTAAGGTGGCAACTCCTATTTCCTTCAAGAACTACAAGTCTTAAAAATTACACCTTGGTCCCCAAACTTTTTCTCATTAAACCAATCAAGGACATACGAATCCTAATAACCCAAGTTGAAAATTCTACTTGAGTCCCCAACTTTTTATAAATATCACTTTAGTCCCGAATTTCCGTAACGGTTCCAATGCACAAAAATACGAGTTCTAACATGATTATATGTCATATAAAGCTTTTTAAATTTTCTGTTTGTAAATAATACTTTTCTAACTCAAACGAATGATTTTTCTTTGTATACACCTGTTAGTTTAACAATCAATAATGAAAAAAAATTGACACAATATATATTTTTTATTAGAAAAAATTATTACTGAATATTGACTCTTAAGTCTATTGATTGAGGTAACTTGCAAGTGGAGAAACATCTATCCTCTTGAGAAAATTACTTATTACCAAATTTATATAACTTTTCTACCTTAAATTAATCTCATAAGCTCATAATTATTATTTAATATTATTATTTATATTTTTAATTTTTTGTTTCATTATAATTTTTTGTTTTGACCTACTTGATCTTGCATCTTTAAAAAGGTCAAGTAAAGATGAATAAATTTTCTCTCAAAATAAAAACATATATAGAAATTATATCAAGAAAATATTTAAGTTATCTAAAAATTGTGCCAAAAAGATTGTAACTAAATGATTTTACAATATTATAAAATTTATATAATTGACTATAATAAGAATGATAGATAGAGTTATTAAAAAATAATAGATTAATATTTTTTTTCTTTTTATTAAACTTTTTTTATTTTGAAATAACCAAAATTATAAAATATGGAGGATTCTTATCACAATGATGGAATTATTAATAAAATGTCACTTGTTATACTTATAACATGATTTGGTTTGATATTTTTGGACTCATATTAATTAAAATATATTTTTATATTAACTAATATGTTTTAATGACGGATGTTATGTTTTCAATGATCAAATTTATCCTCTCATTAATATTGGATTAAAATTTATGTTTAACAATCGAAAAACATTGGTCACTATAAGTATATTTATAACAACCAAAAAAAATTTGGTCGCTATAAGTATATTTATAACGATCGAAAAAAATTTGGTCACTATAAGTGTATTTATAACGACTAGATTCACTTCTCTTCGTTAAGAAATGGTCGTTAAAAGTCTTTTTTCTTGTAATATATTGAGCCCAAGATTTTTGGGTCCTTATAGAGTTTTGAGGAGGATTGGTAAGGTTGCATACAAGTTGGAGATGCCTAAGGAGATGAATATATTTCATCCGGTCTTCCATGTATCCATGTTGAGAAAGTGTGTTGGCGGCCCAAATGCTATAGTGCCCTTGGATGTTGTGGGTGTTGTAAAAGATAATTTGACCTTGTAGGAGGTCTCAGTGGAGATTTTGGATAGACAAGTGAAGAGGTTGGGAAACAAAGATGTTGTTTCCATGAAGGTCTTTTGAAGGAACCAACAAGTTGAAGTGAGTGCTACATGGAAAGCTGAGGCAGACATGAGAAAGCGATATCTATACCTCTTCCAATAAAGCCAAAGGTACTCATTTAATTCCCCTATATGATTTCAAGTCTTAAGTTTCAGCCCTTATGTTATTTTACATGCACTCATGTTCTAGATAAGAAGTTTACGGTGATTTTTGACACTCGTGTTAAGACTTTTTGAAAATAATGTTTAAAAGCATTTGTTGCATTCATGTCGAGTTAAAATCTTCATGATTACTTCTCTTATGCACATTTCTTTGACCTATGGGAATGAATGTTTCCTAGGGAGAGATATTGAAACGCCCCAAATTGCGCTTTGAAAATGCCCATAATCATAATTTCCTTGTATTTCAAAATCTGTGTGTGATATCAAAATTTTAACTTCATATTTTTGATCAATGGGAAAAATTGAAAGGGAAATAGAAATAACTCCAGTTTAAGTGTAACTATACCAAAAAATAAATTTTGCTAATTTTCTATTTCCAAAGAGCATCCAGGCCCTAGCCGATGCGCCAGGGAGGCGGAACAGTATTATTTTTTGTGTGCATTTGGTCCACATCGCAAACTGGACGTAGAACAGTCTATTTTTCATGAATTTTCCTATGTTGGCTAAGGGCATTAGGGTTATAGCCCTATGCCTATTTATGCGTAAAAATACCTACACTTAGCCATTTTTAAACACTATACACTCAAAGCCCTCTCAAAAACCACTGGAAGACTTAAACAAATATCTCACTTAAATTTCAAGGATTTCTAGCTTAACTTTGGAACTCAATGATTCTCTTCAAGCTCTTAGTCCTTTTAAAGCCCATATCAACAAAACCCAAGTTTGAGGTATGTGGGTTTCATCTATTGGATCCCTTCACCCATGGAGCCCAATCTTACTTTTTATGAAAATAACATGTTTTCAAGTTATATCATCTATGGGTATCTCTTATTATGGATTATGGTTATAAATTATGTTGGGTTTTTATGAAATGTTGATTGATTATGCATATCTATCTATTTCAAAGCTTATACCATAATTTGGTTTGTCTATTGAGACTATACATGTTTTGAGCTATCAAATTATGACATATTATGATATTTGATGAAGGAATTCAAGGTATCCTACTAAAGTGTTTTGTTATATGTTGGTGGGTTGGTTTGCATTGAGTTTTCTCATATTATTTCACTCTTGAATTGCATGATTTTAAATAAGCATTATGCACCCACCAAGATTTTCATAAAATTTCCTGACAAGGATTCTCAAATTATTGATGATCTATTACATGGTTTATAAGTCAAGTGACTTTATGATGATTAAGGGCTTGCATGTATGCATCGAATTCATGAAACGTATCTATGATGTTTTAAGTAGACCACACCTTGTTGGCGGGGGGGAGGGGTTAGACATGCCCAATCACCTTGTTGAGGGGTGATGTACCTCGATAACCCTTTTGGGGGATGACATGCCCAATCACCTTATTGAGGGGTGACATACCTCAATCACCTTACAATGGGGTGACATGCCTTGGATTCCAAGTATTACCTCGCTTGCTCTATGTCGGTTATGGTCTCTTTCCACACGGGATATGTACTTTGCAAATTATATGATTTACAAGCATGTTTTACTTCAAGCATTGATTATGCATGTCATATTGATATTACACTTATCCATTGCCTATGACTATGCATTTTGTCTATATTGGCTTAAGTCTTGTTGCATTGCATCCCACATACTTAGTACATTCAAATGTACTAACAGATACTCTATACTTACATAATATTACCATGTAGGGACTAGAGCACCTCTCGATCATCCTTCACGTGGCTAGTTTAGTACTTTGAAAGATAAGATTTGGTGAGTCCTCAAATTCGAGGATGTTATCTATGCTACTCTTGTTATTTGATATTTCTTTATATTGAATACTTGTTACTATGAGGGTGAGCCCGAAAAGTGTCATGGCCTCTGCTCCATACCATATTATTGGTATTGTTGGATAATTGATGTATTTATGCTATGAGCTTGACCCTTTCAGAATTTTATAAATATTAAAACTTCCCTTAGTCTCGTTCCTTTATTTATATCTCTTGTGTTGTTTAATTTGCTTCCACGACCAAGGATGTGTGAATGATTTGCTATGAGGCTTGTTAGGGGTCCTTTCGGGTTCTTATTTGTCATATCATGTCTATGCTCTGGGCTTGGGTCATGACAATAGAGTATGTGTTAGTACGTTTGAATGTACTAAGTATGCAGGATGCAATGCAACAAAGATATAAGCCATGATATTCAAAATGCACAATTATAACCAACGGATATATAATCTCAATATGGCATGCATATTCAATGCTTGTAATAAAACATGCGTGTAAAACCTTTCACTTGGATAACATAACATACATAAGTGAGGAGAGATCACAACTAACATAGACTAAGCAGCTATAACTTGGAATCCAAGGCATGACACCCCCTTGGTATAGGTGATCGGGCATGACACCCCACGGCGAAGTGTGGTCTACTTGCCAAGGTAAATCAAACATGATAACATGAACTAGATAGATCCACTAGTATAGCAAGGGTAAAATATATCATCCTATGGTGGCATATAGTTTAGAGTTTAAAGACTTTATATAAGAACCCCTTGTATCAAACCCCCATCTTAAGCCTCAATCGGTGCTAAGTCTAATCCCACAGAATACTTAAAATAATCATACTTTAATAATAACATGAGTAACTTGTAAAAAAATGACTTTAGTAGCTCATAAACATTTTTGACTTCTAATGGTGAGCCTAACATGAAACATAAGAGTAACTTGTAAAAGACATGATAACATGACATGAGTAGCTCATAAACATGCTTGACCTCTACTAGTGATCCTAACTTGAACATGAGAGTAAATAATAATTATACATGATCCCTTGCCTTGACATGAATGGCTCACAAGAGGTTAAAATCATGAAATAGTGCTCAACTTGATACTTGTAAAATCATAGATACTTTTTATGAATTCAATACATGCTTTAAAGCACTTTATCATCATGAAATCACTTGACTCGTAAATCATGTAATAGTTCATCAACAACTTGAGAATTCTTGTCATGTAATAGTATCAAAGACATGGTGGGTTCATGATACTTGCTCAAAATCATGCAATTCAAGAGTAAAACAAGAAGAGTAAACTCAATGTAAATCAATCCACCAATATTGTAGTGAAACCCTCATTTAGGGTATCTTGAAATCCATTAAAAAATCTCATCATAGTTCATGGTTTCATAGCTCAAATCATGCACAATCTCAATAGATAAAATCAATTCATGGAATAAGCTTTAATACATTTTCATGAATAATAAATCAATATTTAATAAAACCCCAGCATAATTTATGTTCATAATTCATAATAAGAGAAATTCATAGGTAATACAATTTGAAATCATGCAATTTGCATAAAAAGAGAAAGTTGGGCTCCATGGGTGAAAGGACATATGGATGAAGACCCACATACCTTAGACCTTGAATTTCTTGAGATTAACTTGAAGGAGACTTAAACCTTAAGATATGTTCTTGAGTTTCAAAATTCAGCATGAAATCCTTGAATTTGAATGAGAGGTTTGATAAATTCTTGGAGAGGTTTCAAAGAGGGTTTTGTGAGTTATAAAGTTGAAAAATGGCTACATATGGAAGACTTCATGTTTAAATGGGCATAGGGATATTACCCCGTTGCCCTTGGACAAAATGAGAAAACTAAGGAAAATTTTACACAGGTCCGCAACCAGTCTGTGATGCAAACCAAACGCGGGGGACCACTTACACTAGTCCACGCACCAGGCGCATCATGGCCTGGGCACAGATAGAAACTAGAAATTCAAAAATTAGGAAAAAATATTTTTTACTATGGGTCTTCTAACATCTGGGTTGTACTTATTTCCCACTCAATTTTTCCCCCTGATCAAGAATATAAAATTGGATTTCTGAAATCATGCATGGATTTTGAGATATATGAAAATTATGATTATTGGGCATTCCAAAGCCTATGAGGGGTGTTTCACTTTAAGAAGCTAGGATTAGGCGCCCTTAATATGACAAGCATATGCTTGGTAATGGCCGACCGCACGTTGAAGAAACCTGTGGGGATACTCTATGATTTACTTATGAAGGTTGAAAAGTTCATATTCCCCATAGACTTTGTGATCCTAGATTTTGAAGTCAACTTCGATGTCCCAATCATCTTGGAAAGAGCATTCCTAGCCACTGGGCGAGCACTAGTGGATATAGAAGTCGGTCAACTCATGTTCAGATTGAACGACAAAGAAGTTGTCTTCAATATTTGTTAGTCTATGAATAGGCTAGAAGATTTAAAGAATGAAGTCTGGGAACTTGGTGAAGTCTGAGTAACCATGTTGTTCAAGTCGTGCCACAATAATAAATCAGGCGCTACTTGGGAGGTAACCCAAGATTTTTAATGTAATAGTTGTAGTTGTAGCTTTGTTTTTTAGTTTTTGGACTTGTAGGTAGTTTATTTTCTTGTATGTTGATTGTAATTCTGGATATTGGGCTTGTTACATATAAGGTAATAGTGTGTTCTGTGAAGAATATGTAGGTACATGGCTAAATCAGCCATTTTTGGCGAAGAAGAGCATCAGGAAGTGCCTCTATGATAGGTTCTACGGGGCCGTAAAGTCTATATGACCCGTATTCCATTTCGTAGACATTTCCAGTAAGCAAAAAGTTGTGCACTCTAGTCCACGAGCTAGTTTTATGGTTCGTAGATAAAACTACGGGTCATGAATGGTGCTCATGGACTCCAAGTAAGTGTTTTGAACTTTTGCTAAGTGTTGGGGTTCCTATGACCAACTCTACAAGTCGTATTTCATTTCACAACTTGTAGACAGGTCTGTGAAATAGGACCTAAAAACTAGGGTTTGGATGTTCTACAAAACCATAATTCAAGAGCTGTAAAATACTCGATGACCCGCAATAGGGGTTTCGTAGAGTCTAAGCCCATTATATTTTAATTGGCCCAGTCAAAGTATTAATATTGGGGTTAAAATACTTTGACCCCATTTATGCCCTAATTTTGAAAAACACCTAGTCAGCCCCCACCTCTAAAGTTTCCTACCACCAATGGCTGTCACCACCGCTAATCTCTTGCAAAGTTTTCTGACGACCTAGGTTTTCATGTCTCTTCTCCTCCTTTGTCATCTACAATTTAGTCTCACAAATTGGTAAGTTTTTGGCCAGCTAAATGCCATTAATTTTCCTATATTTGTATGATTAAGTTAGAAATTATGTTAGGAATGGTTGTGTTAGACACAAACCCATATGTGCGATTAATAATTTTTAATTAAAATGTGGTTGCTTGTTCTTGAAATATATGTCTAAAACTGGAATTTATTATTAGTGTTTTATTGTGTGATTGAATAATATGCTTTGTCCCCTATTGAATCACCCATTATTTCTAATAAATTGAATGTGTGTGTAATTTGGTGGGTGATGACGTGGGTGCATAATTTTGTTGTAAAATTGTTCATATGTGGTCAGAAGGGCTAGGGAAGCATGCTTAATTTATATAAATAAGGTATATGTGTTGACTATCATGTTGGGCTATTGGTTGTTGTATTTAAATCAAGTGGGTGCATGTATGTTACTTTGATGCTATTAGAATAGGCTTGAAAAAGCCATATAGGGTCCATTTTGATGGACTTAGAAACTCAGGTGACTGGGTTTTCTATTCTACGAATGGCTTTTATGGCCTACGGAACAATCCATGAGTTGTAATTGCCCCTTGTATAAGATTCCAAAAACCTTGAATTTCAGGGTACACATCATACGAGACCTTCTACAAGTCACAAAATGCTTTACGGCTCATAAAAATATCTCATACATCCTTGCCTGAAATAAATTTGGATACTGGAATACTCTATGACTCATAAAACATTCTACGTATCATACCTAGTCTGGTAGATATTTAGAACGAATAAAAATCCTATGGCCATTATTTTATGAGACCCATATATGGCTCATAGTTCCTAATACGGGTCGTAGAGATGCTTTCGTAAGCCCTTTTGTAACTAAGTTTGAGTTGTTTTTGCATTTTATTTTTTGATCTGTAAGGCTAATCCAAGGTGCGTAAATCTTTGTGTTTCAGGTATTATGGCCCCAAAAGCAAAACATTGTGATATCAGGGCCATACAGAGGAGGCTTAGAGATGAGACCTCAGAGGATAATCAAACCCCCGCACTGAGTGGGTCACTAGAGGATCTCAACATCCGGCCTGACCCAGAGGCTGATAGACCACATACTAGGGCTGCTATCAGAATTGGGCAAACTCTTGCTCTGGTCATTCATACTCCACATTTTGATGAAGGAAACCATGACAAGAGCACCTCTGTACAGATGACTCCATCCAAAGAGGAGTCCATCTCAAAGTTAGGCTCCAATGACAGGTTAGAGACAAAAACTTTCGTAGTACCTTGATCATCACCGCCAGTTTCCTATAATAGTTGGTAGTGTGTCAAGGGCATGCGGGATATTTATAAGACAGATGTGCAGACCACAGAGTAGGGCAAGCAAACCCTCTCATCTATGAGGAGCCCCGAGTCATCCCAGATAGACTCGGCAGTGTCCTCGATCTCCAAGACATGATGATAAAATACATGCTCCAGTGGCTGACCCAATTACTCAAGCGATACATTGAGGGAGTTCGATGAGTCCTATGAAACCCCTATTCAAAGTACCTTTCCCAAGGACAAGAAACCCCTCACTTACGCAGACTGACTGAGACCAGAGTGAGAGGTAGACAGGTGGATATCTCGGAGACCATCATCTATCGCTTGTTATTTAGACCAGAGTTCCCTGCCCCTAGATCTACAGTTGTGTTCAACTAAAGAGTGGGGTAGATGAGGGACTTGCTGGTGATAAGAGATCTAGACCATAGACCCATCTTGATAAGATAGATGGTTGGTTATATTGCTAAGCAAGGTCCGTAACTTGCATAGGTTTCCACTCACTCAGAGCCTATCATCAAGGCTTCACTCAATTTCCTTCCCAAGTATTGGTGGGCAGTTGTTAGATCACACATCCAGTTAACACTTGTTGATAATACCTTGATACCAGAGTGTACAGTACTTATTGCCACCATCTTGGCTGGTTACGAGATTAATTGGGCCTGCCGCATTGCCAAGTAGATTCATGAGACTGCCCTAAAGAGGTCCACCTTTAACTCTTTGCCATACTTGATATACAGGATCTATCTAGAGTCAAGAGTGGAGAGTCTACACCAGTTGAACTTATTAATCGAGGCCCAAGGCTGAGAAGAACTTGGTGGCACCCCGGCGAGCATAGTACCAGCCTGCTCTTATGCAAGAACTGGTTGTCCCATTACAACCACCAGAGGTCCTACACACCACCACCCCCATTGCTACTACTGATGATAGGTTCCCATAGCTCGAGGCAGATCAGAAGAGGGGCCTACTACTTCTACTACTGCATCATAGGCCATGTTATCACAAGTTGCTCTCGCAGGCATGGTTTATGTGTTTGTCATATCTATACAGGCCATAGCATTGAGGTTATCACATGTTCATTCGTAATTGACTCAGCTAGTTTAGTAGATTAGGCCATGGGGCTACCAGGTGATTGGTCGTGCATGCAGGCATACACGGTTGCCATTATTCAGGATTATCTTTCTAGTATAGATGCCTGCATTGAAGCCTTTGAGGCGAGGATACAACAAAGCCTGAGCATGGTTCGGCCAGCAGACTTAACGACCATCCATCTAGAGATCCAGCAACTCTGGACTGATATGACAACAACATTGGTAGCACTAGTGACACTACCAAAGACCATACTCTCAGTACTATTGGTAGATATTTTTGCTCTTGAAGAGCATATCCAACCATCCAATAAGAAGTGGCCCTGCATAAATGATGATAAGGATGTAGCTTGCTCATGTATGAGTCTATCTGAGCAAGAGAAGCTTAAGCTTGTCTTGAGGGTGTTGAGACAAGGGGAGAAGAGATGACAGGCTTGAGAGCTTGAAAGGGTGAGGGGTGTTGGCCCTTCCTGATAGAGTGCTACTACTGAGGAGGCCACCACGTAGGTTGAGGGTGGTCAGAATCAGCCACAGACTTCCGTTTAGGAGCCTATGTATGATCTTTGACCCCTTATACTTTCTTTTTTCCCTAATTGTGTGCATTGGGGATAATGCACCTCTTTTTTGATGGGGTGTGGGTTGTTATGGGCCTCAGTGAAGTCTATGTAATTTGTGTCCATAACTACCATAATTTTTTATCCTGGAGTTTTCTTGTCTATGTTACTTTTCCCCACTAGAATTGGTTTCTAGGGAGTAAAAACATGTCTAATTTTTAGGCGAACTAATCTGAAATATGTGATTATGATTTATTTCAGGTATGGAGTGGGAATTTATTTTCTATTGAATCGGCATGTTTAGGATATTTTGGGTAGTATTTTGTAGCAGATAATACTAATATTTGTTGCATATTCATGTTTTTGTGTTTTTTGTGAAAAATGATACCCATCAAAATTTTATTTTTATTAGTTAGTCTAGATAGAGACCATGCATGTTTAGGTGTGTTGACAAGGTTGGTTCTGATAAGTGAGTTTTAATTTGAGATAACAAGCATGATCTGAGAATCTTTTGCTGATAATGTAGTCAGTGCCATGAGCGTGTGAGCTTAATTTGCTAAATTCATTATTGTGTGCTAATTCAGAACTTGTCATCTTACTCTAAGTTAGACCGTAGATTAGTTGGACTAGGAAAGGATATTAGGCCATTGTTCTTAAAAAGTCCACTTAGCCTAAATGATCAACCAAATGTGTAGAATATCCCTTGATCCTACTATTTGATCTTGATATGTACCGATTCTTTGTAAACACCTAAGTAACCTAGCCTTGTTAATTGTAAAATCCTGAAATTGGCCCTAGTCTTTCCTTGAACAATATGCACCTTAACTGATGCAAAAAGCCTAAGTTGAGGATGGCTACCAAAATATGGCCCTGGTTGTGACAATGGATAATATGCACCCCAAACTCAAGCCAAAAGACTATGTTGAGGATGGATGGTGTAAGGGTGAAACACAAAAATAAGGGGGAAAGTTAGTGACATAAAAAAAAGAAGAAAATTCATCTACTGGGTCCAAGAAAAATGAGTGATGCCTTAGTTGTGAGTAAAAAAGATAAATGAAGTGTAAAAGTAAGGCAAAAAGCTGAAAAATTAAAAGAAAGCATTCAGAAAAGCTTGAAGTAGGAGAAAGGGAGAATAGGATAAAAATAACAATCATAGTAAGGCAAAAGTGTAGAAAATGTAATGTCAAGGAGACCATTTAGTCACTAAGTTCCAAAAATAACATACCAAAGCCCGTTGAGTCTACGTTATAAGCCTATAAAGCCCTAAAGTGATCCTAGTCCAAGTAGTCAAAGGTCATAGTCATCAGTATAAGGGCAACCCTATGGTATTCGGCATGATGCATGAATATCTTTTGTGAGGGTGAGTGATTTTATATAGTCCCAAGGTTATACATAAAACATCATTGAGACTGAGATATGGAACTTCTTTCTGTGAGAACACTTGCATTGCATTGTTAGCATTAAGTTTATTCAGTGATTGTGGTTTGTTGATAGTACCTCACTTTTCAAAGTTGCATTATCACATGCATCAGTATGTATTTGTTGTCTGGATGGCTATCTGATCATATTTTGAAAAGTGGTACGGCTATCTGTGCTTAAATTTGATATGATGTATGCCATAGGTAGAGGTCTGTATGTTACTATACAACTTATATATATTGAGTCTGTCACTTGATGATAAAAAATAATTTTAAGTTGAGGGTGTTGATATGTTGTCAAAATACAACACTTTTGGTGCATAAAACTTTGAATTTTGTGTGTTCTCAATGCGATGTTAGTTAGTTTTATGTGTTTTTGTGTTATTGTTTTGCAGGATTCCAGGGTTGACCTTGATTTTGAGAAGAAAATTTAGAAGTTGTTAATTTTGATGTAGTACAAGACCCTCTAGGGCTGTGGTGTAGGTTTCATGGACAATCCCAATGAGCGGCTGAGTTCCTGAAGTTTATACTACCAACATTCAGATGGGTCATGGATTGCTTTATGAGTCATAGATCATGTTTCATACCCTAAGGATTCGGAAGATTGATCAGATGAAATTCCCTTACAGGTTGTAAAACACTTTACGAACCGTAGAGGGGTATCATAGATCATCAGTCCAGTGTTGCAGCAGCTATGTACGAGACCCCAATTATGGGTTCTTAAATGATATATGGCCCATAATGTTGTTTGTGAGGTTTGTTGACCCAGCTATCCTATTTTGTTTAGGACTTGTATTTTAAATATTATAAATAGGTTTCTAGCTTAATTTTCATTAATTTTGGAGAGAGTTTTAGCAGAGAGAAAAATAGTGAGATTGAGTAGAAAACATTGGAGAGTTTTGAGAAACACTTGTACTTTCATTTGATCTTTAATCTTGTGATTCTTATTGAAGTTTGGATTTTCTTGTTCTTAATTCAGTTGTGTAAGTGATCTATTATGTTATTCCAATTCATAAGTCTTGCATCTACACAAATAATGAGTAGCTAAATTCACAACTAGGGTTGTGAGAACCATGAAGAACTAACAAGGTAAAATCACATATTTCATATTTCTTGGGAAGTGTGCATGCATGTATTAATTAACTCTATTCGTTTTGCAATTTTTCTAGTGGTGGACAACATTAAAACTCACCTAGTGTTACTGACTAGACCAAGTTAGTAATGAATAGAAAAATAGATTAATTAACAAGATTCAATTGATATGTTCTCATCCAATCAACCGAACTGGGCCAAGGGGAGGTTGCATTGGGACTAATAGGTAAGGATTAGTAATGATCATTGCGGAGATGGGCCAAGTCATGTAGTAAAATTTGCCTATCACCTTGGCCAAAGGGTTTGATGAACTTAACTTACTGTCCTACATGCTATACACTAGAAAAGAATTAGGTTATCCAGTGATGCTAAGTTAGGAAATCATAGGGAACACAATATCCTAGTTCTACTCCATATTGATTGAACTGTTGTGTTAGTTAGGTTTACTTTTCTACTGATTATTACAGACCCTCCCCCCTTTAGGGAAGTAAGTTGGTTAATTATTTGAATTGCATTACTTGAAGTCTTTTAAGTCTGTGTATCCCTTGTGGTTCGACCCTAAACTTGGTTAGGTTCTATTTGTTGACAATGACAACTTTACCATAAAAACGGAGGTGTAACTTGGGCAACATCACCCTTAGATGGAACCACAAGCCGTAGGTCTGGCCCGTGAATAAGAACTTCAAGAAAGAGAAAATGTTTCCAATTGTGGGGTAACCCATGAAGCCAATGAAAACCTGTAGGTCAATGTACAACTCATAGAAAGGGTCATAGTTGAGGTACAAGACATGAAGGAAATCTAGAGTTTCTGGAAGGTTGTCTATGATTAACAGGATGGTTTTTAAATCATCCCATGGCTTGTACTTCATCTTTATAGAAAGAGGCCAAGAGAAGTGGAAATTTCGCTAAGTGTGGAAGGCAGGCCATAAGTCAGAGGATGGCCCGTAAGTGGGGGTCTTGTGGTTTGGGTTGAAAAAGTAGTTTCTCAAGATTGGAAAAGGAGATCAAGATAACCTAGTCCACTGTATGTGGTTGAAAGCACGACCCATAATTGGGATCTCATAAATGGGACCCAACTATTTTGATTAAGGGAAATTTTGTCATTTCTACTAATTGTAATACTAAGCAATGTCATTTTTGTGATCTTTTAGGCCTAAATCAGAACTTAAAGCCATGGAACCTTTATCCTTTCTTTCATGCATCAATTCCTAAAAATTCCTAATGTAAGAAATACTCCCTAGAGAACAAGACCAAACTAAGGAAGCTAGGGTTTCAAGGGGTTCTTTCACCAATAATAAAGTCCTGCTTCCTAATGTTTTCCTAGGTATGTGAGTTTGATTTTGGCTCTCCTTTCACCGCAATGTCCTACATAATGTCTTTTTACCTTTTCTTTAAGTTTCTTCAAGTAACTCTGTATGCTAATGATGTTTACATGATGTTTTATGTCATTACATGATCTCAATGATATCCTATAATGTTTTACCAAGTATTTACATGTTGTCAAGTTAATGATGATGACCCTAATGATATGGCTTTAAGTATTGAAGAGTGGGTTGGTTTACTAAATTTTGAATAAGCACATTTTTCCATGATTATGCATCATTTCATAATTTATGAATGTGTCAACTTAAGAAGTGAAATGACCCTAAAAATGCCCAAAAATGTGCCTCGAAAATGCTCATAATCATAATTTCTATATATCTCAAAATTCATGCATGATATCGAAAATCTGACTTCGTATACTTGCTCAAGGGGTGAAAATTAAGTGGGAAATGTGTCTAACCTCGATTTTAGAGCAACCGTAGCAAAATTTTGTTTTCTAAATTTTTGCCAAAATAGTAAGGGTCCGTGCTCCTGGCACGATGCGGCAAGGCCATAGATTAGTGTATTTTTGTTGCTTGTTTATTTAATTAGGACTAAAGCCTTAGAGTCTTCGGCCTAGGCCTTTTCATGTGTAACAACCCCTATACTTAGTCATTTTTCAACCCCATATCATATAAGACATTCCTCAAAACCTTCTCAAACACTTGGACAAATATTTCACCCAAATTCTTGCATTCCACACTTATTTTTGAATTCAAGAAATTCACTCAAGCTTCAAGTTCTTAATCAAATATTCATCAAAGAATTCTCCAAAGTTGAGGTATGTGGGTTTCAACCATTGGGTCTTTTCACCCATAGTGCCCAACCTTCCATTTTACATAAATTGTAGGTTTCTATGTTGATTTACTTGTAGGTTTTACTTATTATGAATTTGACTATGAACTATGTTGGGGTTTCATAAAAGTGTGATTGCTTAAGCATGTTTTGAGTTATGAAGCTATGATCTATTTTGAGATTTGATAATGGGTTTCAACATATGTTGCATAAAGGTATTACCAAATGTCAGTGGGTCAATTTACTTCAAATTTTCTTGCATGATTTCAATCTTAAATTGCATGGTTTTATACTAGCATTACACATCCACCAAGTGTTTGATAAAATGTCTGGTTAAAGCTTCTTGAGTTGTTGAAGATCTAATGCTTGGTATATGAGATAAGTGACTTTGTGATGATGAAAGGAATGTATATATGAGTGTTATCATAGAAGTATCTCTATTGTTACAAGTTGACCATACCATAGATAAAGGGTATGTACCTCATCTACCTTATCGGATGGTGGCAATCCTATACTACCATAGATAAGGGGTTTGTACCTCATCCACCTTGTCGAGTGGTGGCAATCCTGTACTGCCATAGATGAGGGGTATATACCTCACCCACCTTGTCGGGTGGTGGCAATCCTTTACTACCATAGATGAGGGGCATGTAGCTCATCCACCTTATCGGGTGGTGGCAATCCGTTAGTACCATAAATAAGGTGAGTAAATCATTCTATCCTGGGAGGATAGATTCCAACACCTTGGGTACATTGAGGGGAATAATTTTCTTAGGGACACACTGTGCATTCAGTGAGCTTGATTTCTGTCGGGTGGTGGCAATCCCATACTACCATAGATGAGGGGTATATACCTCATCCATATTGTCAGGTGGTGGAAATCACATACTATCAAAGATGAGGGGTATGTAGCTCATCCACCTTCCAAGCGGGTGGCATGCCCTGGAATCCAAGTACTAAGTTGCTTGGTCTATGACGATGGTCTCTTCCTTCATATGTAATATGTTCTATATAAGCATGTTTACTTCAAGCATCATTCATATATGTCTTATTGTTACTATGCTTATCCATTTCTTATATTATGCATTTTGATTATGTTGCTTATCTCTTATTGCATTGTATCCAAAATATTTAGTACATTCAGACATACTAACGCATACTCTATGCCTATATGATGTTACCATGTAGGAATTGGAGCTTCGTTTGATCATCTTCCTCCTTCACGTGGCTAGTACTATCTCTTCAAGCAAGTTTGGTGAGTCATCAACTCCGAGGATGGTATCTTTTATTCCTATGTATGCAAATACACTTTATCTTATTGTGCGCTTTTGACTATGAGGGTGAGCGAAAAAAATTATCTTGGGCCCAGCTCAATTCTAAGTTTAGAGGTGTTGCTGGATAAGCTATGTAATGTGTTTATGAGCATTGACTCTCTTGACTCCTATATGTTTTGAGCTATGAAAGACTCCCTTAGTCCCTTTGCCCTTATTTCAATTCTATTATTGTTGTTTAATTGCTTCTGCAACTAAGGATGTGTAGTGATATGTTAAGAGGCTTATTTGGGGTCCCTTCGGGTTCCCCATTCGCCATGTCACATCTAGGCCCTAGGCTAGCATCATGACAGAAAGTTAGCTCACTAAGTTTCAAGTGAGTTTAACATGATATATGGTGATGATTAGGGCATTAAAGAAAATTTTTAAAGAGATGATTTCCCAAAGATATACATATGTTAACAATTGCACTAAAGATGTTTAAGAAGGTCCCCAAGATGAAAGGACAATACTCACTTGGTGGTTTTTTTAGTTCAAGCTACTCCTAAGACTTGCCACTTATGATTCTAAAGTGTTATAAATGGACTAAGTCTATGTCTTAAATATTCTGTGGGATGACTTAGTACCAAATGAGGTATCGTGGTGGGGTTCGGTAAGGGAACCCTAGAAGGACCCATTTGCCCCATTAACTATATGCTTCCATAGGATCTTTTGTAGGCTAGGCTACTGGATCCATATAGGCCATTTATGTTATATAGAGATACATGCGAAGTGATAGAGTTCCAACCGGCAAGTGGTCTCCCCATGCCAACATAGGGGGTTATGTTGGATTCCATGTAGTAACTCACATGGTTATATGTAGGCTAAGGTCTCCTCCCACAAGTTTATGACTCTATGATATGGTTCCTGTTGGGTTTTGATATTAGTGAATGGGAAATGATAGGATGGAAAGTGAAGGGAATGTTTAAAGTCCCTTTTTGCTTTGGTTAAAGCGTTTGTCCCACATAGGAAAGAAAGAGGAAAAGAGAGGTGTATATATTAAATTACACCTACTCTAGGTGCTAAAAGGGTTGAGGGGGAAAGGACCCCTCGCACTGTCATCGTCGCTCGCTCGGCTCGGCTTCGGCTTCGGCATCGGCTTTGGATTTGGATTTGGATTTGGATTTGCATTTGGTTTGATTGATTGATAATCTTTTTGAACCAAAATTCTTTTAATTTTAATTAATTAATTAATTAATTAATTAATTAATTTTAGATCCTGACCCATTAGTGACCCGGATCAGCGTGTTGTCTGACCCGCATTTTTCTTTCCCGAATTAATTTAAAAATATTTCCCTCCATTTTTCTGACAGGTTGCAACCTTTCATGAAAAGTTGCAA
>DF360531.1:5731-15871 GCA_000787875.1 Solanum virginianum
GAACCTAGCTGTGAGTTTCTCGGACCTACAATTATCACCTATGAGACAGTGATGATACAACGAAGTGATGTTGCTGCGGCATCTGCCCAGTACCTTTCCGGGGTGAAAGGGCATGGCATTTGTGGATCCATAATAACATCAAGTCCTCTTTTAAGAATAAGAAAACATCCATTTTTCATGGTCTAATCCTCTCCTATGCTGGCTATGTAGTTATGAGTGTGAGTAGGAATCACTATTACTCATTTAAGTGCACAATACTCCTCCCAGGACTCAATATACTCATAAACATCAAACATCAAGATTTATCATCATTTAGTCTCTTTTGGACAAAGAACATCAACTCATCTCATCAACTATCAACTCAATGGATTAGGAGCATTATTTTAAGATTACATTCAACCTTTTTAAGACTCTAAATACATCAATCTCATCAACACACTCATTTCAGGACAAAAACCACAACACCAAGCACACTTATATCATCAAGGGTCTAGATATCAACCCCTAAGTTCATTCTTGTAATCTTTAATAAAGAAATCATGTAGGGTCTTATATAATAATTCAAATACGCCATTTAAGCAATAATTCAAGTTTGTGATGATCATCAACTTAAGAAAATACATAAGTATAATTTTCAATAGAATATTTAAGAATTTAACATGTAGAACTCATCATCTTCAACTATCAACTTACTTCATTCAATAGGGCACATGGAAGAACAATTCCATGTTTTGCTTTAGCCTTATATACCTGGAATAAAGAATAACTCAAGTTTCTTCAAGGAATTGACCCCAAATCTTGAAAATCTCAAGCTTTCTCTTTTTTGTATCTCAAGAAATCTCACTTGGAAGCTAGAAAATATGTGTTTTGAAACTCTTAATCTGAACAAAATGACCCATATACACATTTTTTGGACTTAGGAGGGGTTGGGAAATGACTAAAATACCCTTTACAAATTGAAAGAAAAGAATTCACCTCGGAATAGTCTAGTCGGCGATGCGGATTGGGCGCGCAACTGTGTAATTTTTAACTGAAAACTTAAAATGTATTGAAAAACTGTGTTTCTATGAAAATACATATAAATCGCATTTATCAAATGTGTTTTATGTGTACTTTTTTCATAAATCACTTTCCAATCAATTTTTCAATCTCGTAGGAAAAAAATTGAAAAATATAAGTGTTGGTCCGCATCCTAGGCATGTCGTGCCTCGGACGTGCATCAACACTATTTTCGAGTTTAATTACAAAAAATTATCTTTTGACTCGGTCGCTCTAAAATTTGATCGGGACCATTTTCCCACTCAATTTTCTGTATTGATCTCTAATCTGATCTTTGATTTTCCATTAGAGCTTGGGAAGATGCGTTATACTTATGATTCCATTCTAGGGGTATTTCGATAATTTCATAAGGTATTACATTATCTCCCCCTTGGGATCATTCATTCTCGAATGATGAGTAGGAGTGGAAATAAGGCACGATTAGACTCAAGACTCGTCTCCATACATCACCTGATAACTCAAACAGTCGACTCTTCATCAATCTCTGTAGACTTTACTCAGACTCAAGAATAGACACATCAATTCAAGAATAGAGACATTAGTTAAGATAAGGGTAAGAACATTACCTTCAAATCATAATCATTTGGCATGAATAAGTGTGGATATTTGATTCTCATAGCTTCCTTAGCTTCTCACATAGTTTCCTCAACAAATTGGTTCCTCTATAGGACTTTGATGGAGCTATCTCTTTATTCCTCAGCTTATGAACTTGATGGTTAAGGATTTGGACTGGAATTACCAAAGTAGGATCTCCTAAGCACTTCTTCAGCATCGAACGTGGAACATCGATGATTTTCGTCTAACTCAAAAGGCGATTCTAACTCATAGGAGACCTTTCTAATCCTCTTCATGATTTCATAGGGACAAATATAGAGTGGACTAGACTTCCCCTTCTTACGGAACCTTATGATACCCTTCATAGGTGACACTTTCAAGTACACCCAATCATCTACCTCAAATTCTAAGTCTCTTCTTATCATATCGGTGTAAGACTTATGGCGGCTTTGGGTAATCTTCAACCTCTCCCTAATAACCCTCACCTTCTCTATAGATTTTGGACAAGGTCAGGTTTAATCAACTCAACTTTTTTAGTGTAAGACTTTTGTTGACTTTTTATGGTCCTTAACCTCTCTCTAATAACCTTCACCTTCTCCATGGACTGGTGGACAAGATCAGGCCCAATTAACTCAGCTTCACCAACCTCAAATCACCTAATTGGTGATCTATATCTCCTCCCATACAAAGGTTTATAAGGGGCCATTTGGATGCTTGCATAATAACGATTGTTGTACGTGAATTCGATCAATGACAAATAGTCTCTCAATTCCCTTTGAAGTTGAGGACGCAAGCCCTTAACATATCCTCCAATGTTTGAATGGTGCTCTCTGCTTGACCAACTATTTGAGGGTGGAAGGCTGTACTCAGATTTACCTTGGCACCCAATCCCTTTCTGAAAAGATCTCCAAAATTGGAAGTGAATTGAGCTCCTTTGTCCTAGTTGATAGATCAGGGAACTCCATGCAATCTCAAAATCTCACAAATGTACAACTTAGCATACTCCTCTGCAGTATTAGTTGTCTTGACTACCAATAAGTAGGCTGATGTAGTCATCCTATTGACGATCACCAATATCAAGTCATGTTGCTTTCGGGACCATGGTAAACTGATAATGAAGTCCATGTTTATCATCTCCCATTTTCATTGAGGAATTTCAAAGCTCTGGGCCAATCCACATGGTCTTTAATGTTCAACCTTGACCTGTTGACAATTGGGACACTAGGAGACAAACTTGGCTATATCCTTCTTCATTCCATTCCACCAATAGACTTCCCTCAAGTCATTGTACATCTTGGTGGAGCTATGGGCTTCAGCCATGATCCTCTCTTAAACACCATCAACATTGGGACATATAGTCTACTCTGGTATCTCAACACTCCATCTTCCTTTTAGAGAAGACCATCACCTTTTGTTTATGGACAACTTCTTTTAGTTGGAGTAAGACAGGATCTTGGTCTTGCTTTTCCTTTACCTCTGTCACTAAGGATGAAGCATACCTATTCTAAAGATTGACCCCGCCTTCATTATTTTCTTCAAGTTGTACTCCTAGTCAGGCCAGTCTGTGGACTTCCTTAACCAACTTTTTCTTCCCTTCCTCCACATGGGTAGTGCTACCCATATATAACCAACTAAGAGATTAGCAACAATGTTAGCCTTACCAGGGTGGTAGAGAATGCTTATGTCATAATCCTTGAGCAATTCCAGCCATCTCCTCTATCGCAGGTTGAGCTTTTTCTGACTAAAGACATATTGCAAACTCTTATGGTTAGTGAACACGTCCACATGAACTTCGTACAAGTAGTGGCACCAGATCTTAAGTTTGAACACCATTGTTTCCAACTCAAGATCATGAGTCAGATAATTCTTCTCATGAATCTTAAGTTGCCTGGAAGCATAAACTATCACCTTCTCTCTTTGCATTAGTACACAACCCAATACTACTTCTATCCCATCGAGCAAAGTCAAAACTGGTGCGGTAGTCAGTCTAGTCTTCAACTCATAAAAAATTCACTCACATTCATCAGAACACTAAAACTTGCCCTTTTCTGAGCCAGCTTGTTCAATGGTGCAGACTAGGAAGAAAATACGATACCCCGTGTTTCTTGTCTTTTATAATATAAATAGTGTGGCATGTTATATAAGGAATATGCAATTTTGGATAGCACCTAAGGATAATAAGGCTGCCAATAATTGGTAAAATCAAGGACTTAAAGTTTCAACTCCAAGGAATCCTCTAAATACATATTCGGGATTAATGAAATGACCCAAGTGACACATCGCCCTTTTCGAAAGGTTTAAATTAGGTTTCACTATTTTGATGGGACTAAAAGTGTATAATTTTCTATTAATGGATTTTTAAAGGTTTTTTTAATAGTATAAACATCATACATTAAGTTTGGAATGAAGAAAGCTGCAAGATAAAGGTTGGCCAAAGTTACCATAAGTTTCGTTAAGAAATCCTTCTTAACTTTGGTCAAATGTATGAGGTCATATCTTCATAAATATAAGGATCTAAAAGGTACATGATATATTAAATCAAAGATCTATGAGTCTTGTTTGAAATGTACAAAACCACGTATCAAACTGACCTCTAAACAAAAAGTTATGACCATTTTACTGGGACTGCTTGAGCAGGAAACCAGGTCATGGGTCGGGTCAGGTCAACCCACCTAGATGTCGGCTGATTTGAGCTTTTTAAAGCTCAAATCAGTGTTATTTCCTCCCAAAACAGAACATAAACTGAAGATAAAGTTCTCTTAAGGTCTCCGAGTGATTTAGGTGAGGTTTTTGCATTTTTACTGTTAATATTCATCCCCATGCCTACAAATGTGTGTCTTACACTTTGAAATTATTTTTCCCTCCTATTAGTTGTGTTTGGGGCTATTTTTGGGCTTTTGAAAAAATAATGTTCTAGCTAGTTATTGTTGGTTTGCTGCTGGTTTGTTTAGATAATAATTTTGAGGCTTCTTTACGGTCACCTTTACAAAGTTCTATGAGTGTTTCTTCACATAAGTACTATATGGCAAGTTTGGTAATTAGTGCTTAATTCTGGACTATTTATAGGTGTGTTTAAGTTGTGTATATATAGTGGGTTCAAAGCTTAGGATGTGAGGAAAAACTCTCGTGAAGAGACTTTGGGCCATTGGATGTCCGTTAGAAAGGTATGTTAAGGCTAAGCTTTGTCCCTCCTTTTAGCACGAAATTCGGGAAGTTTCCCAAAACATCAAATGTGATATCTTACTATTCTATTGTTAGAAGGACCTTTTGTGAAAGATATTGAGATTGTGACTAAGCTATATATCATTTTGTCAGTTTCCTGACTACCTATTTAAATGTTCAAGGTGTTTCTCTTCTTGGTGTAGTTCCATTAAAATGAATATAGATTACGAAGGGAATGTAGGAGTCATAACCAGTCCTTTTTCAAAACTAAAAACATAATTGAAGCACTTAATAAGTAACACATTGATTTTCGATAATCTCTAGCGTAATGCTCCTATTTAAATTAATAAGGCACTTGATTCTGTTTAAATACTTTCTTTTAATAATTGATATGAGACCAAGTATAAGCATTATGTAAAATACCTTTATGAACATTTTTAGAGTTAAGGCCTCATTGTAAATGTTGAGTTAAGCTGTCAAACTTATTCGAAAGACATGTAAGATTCCATGAGTCATGTGTATATACTATGACAATGATTATGATGTTATGAGGATAAATGTACCAATGAGCTAAGATTGGCTAAATTTATGTTATGGCCTACTATGTGCATTAGATATTCATATCATACATGGCATGTTATGCATGGACTTCGAGCTATAATTGGAGGTACAGGGCCTATTTACCCAAATGATTATATATAGATATGTGTGTGTGGTACAGATGGCCATAAGTTGGTAAATATGATGTCGATTCACCACCGGAAAGGACCACTATTGCTAACATTTTGTTGGGTAAGTCATGCATTTGTGTATATATATATATATATATATTCACAACATGCAATTACTCGATCATACCATCCATATTTGACCATTAGGAGGCTAAGTGTTGGACATGAAGGTAATCTGAGTTTTGCTTACAGGTGGTATTTCTAAAATCCTTTTTTACTACAGTTATCTATGATTTTACTTCCTGCCTTACATACCAGTGCGTGTTTATTTGTACTAAAGTCCCTTTGCCTAAGAATGCTGTATTTTATTTAGAGCGTGCAGGGTCAAGTAGGGATTTTGATTTACCCCTCCACTAGGAGCCCAATTCAGTTGTGAGTTGGTAACTCCACCTCTTCCTGGTGCTTTCATAGGATGCTTACTTTTTGTTGTACAGTTGGGTATAGTTGAGGCCCTGTCCCGACAATATTAGTGATTCTCTTAGAGGCTATTACACGTTATTTTGGGTTGGTTCTTTTGTACGTTTTAATTTCTAGTCATAAAATATGCATATATATATATATATATATATATATATATATATATATATATATAGTGTGTGTGTGTGTGTACATATACAACTATTGTTGCAGCCTTGTCAGCTAGCTAGTACTTTATTATTTTGGTTTACCTATCTTGATGTAACTGATTTGCTGTTGACCAGGTCATGACCTAGACAATATCAGAGTAAGACAAACATAGTATCAGAGCAGGTCGTGTCGCAGGGAGTCCACAATATTGTGTCTAGTAGAGTCTTATTTATAGGTGTGTTGTGCAACACAATTATAATCAAGAGGCTACGAGGCATTTAAGGATGGTTACATTTTTTACTTAATAGATCATGCTACAGAGCAAAGTTATAAGAACATATGAAATCTAAATCATGTTATATTGTTTTTATTGAATGGGCTGCCTACGCTCAAGAGATAGCACAACGTGAGATAGTTATGGATCCGAGAGAAGGTACATTTGTTCTTTGCCAGGTCAGGAGGATATATTCCTCGTTGAGGCACATAGAGAGCCTCTAGTGTCCGTAGTACCAGATTCACTAGCACCTATTGAGGGCCAAGGAAGTCCAACACCCCCAACCCTACCAGAGACTGGAGAGTAGGGTATGAGAAAGGTTGTTCAGCTATTGACTAGGATGGTTTCTATTCATGAGAGACAACTAGAGGCGAGAGTTAGTACCAAAAGGGATCAAACAGAAAGCTCAAAGGTACGAGAGTTTCTTCACTTGGCCCCTCCAGTGTTTACAAGGTCCAGTACCACTAAGGATCCACAGGACTTTATAGACCATATGTATAGAGTATTGAGGGTGATGCATGCCTCTGTCACTGAGGCAGTGGAGTTGGCTTCTTTTAGACTACGTGATGTCGCCATCTTGTGGTATGAGGCATGGGAGAGATCTAGATGTCTGATGCTCCACCAACAGAGTGGGAGGACTTCTCTAAGGCATTTGTAGCCCAGTACTTACCATAGGAGGTTTGGGAGGCCCATCTTGACCAGTTTATCAGTTTGAGGCAGGGGGATATAAGTGTATGGTAGTATGTTTTTCTAGATATGCACCAGATATTGTACGTACCATGAGTGCTAGAGTTCATCATTATGTAGATAATTTGGGGGATCATTTGATAAGAGATTCCAGGATAGCCTCTTTACAGGATAATGTAGATGTTTCCCATATATAGGCTTTTGCTCAGACTAAAGAGGATCTTTCTCATCAAATTTGGGATACTTGTAGACATAGGGAGAAGGATAAAAAGGCTTGTACTATAGGGTCTTATAGGGAGCCACAGGGTGATTTTAGGCCTCCTTTTTACTGATATCCACCTCCGTCAGTGGGTAGTTCCCCACCACAGATACAGGGCCAGTGATTTGATCATTATATTCAGTCAGGGCTGGGGCAGAGTTCCAGCCTAAGAGTCATCGACAGGAGTGCTTTGCACAAATGAGACAGCCTACTACTCCATATGTATAATGTGGTAAGCTTCATAGTTGGCAGTATAGAAAGGTCCAAGTGCATGTTACCATTATTGGAAGACAGGACATATATATTAGCGACTTACCCTTTAGTCAATCCCAATTATGAATGAATTCTCGATGGTATTCCTCGATAAACTTCTAGGGATTCCACCCTGAAAGGGATATTAATTTTGCTATACATTTTCTTCTTGATATGCAGTATATATCCATTCCTCCCTACAAAATGGCTCTTGTAGAGCTAAAAGAATTGAAGGAATAACTGAAGGACTTACTTGATAAAGGCTTCATTAGTCCAAGTACATCTCTATGGGGTGCTCCAGTGCTCTTTGTTCTAAAGAAAAATGGCTCTTTACGGATGTGTATTCATTACAGACAGTTGAATAAAGTCACTATAAAAAATCAATATCCTCTTCTATGGATTGATGGCTTATTGTTGAGTGACAAATGCTTTCAAAGAATGGCTTGAGATCCGGGTACCATCAGTTGCTAGTCAGGGATGCTGATATTCCGAAGATAACATTTAGGATGAGGTATGGACATTTTGAGTTTCTTGTCATGTATTTTGGGTTTACAAATGCCCCAGCAGCTTTTATGGACCTGATGAATCGATTCTTTAAACCATTCTTGGATGAATTTATGGTCATGATTATCAATGACATCTTAATATATTCACGGTCATAACCTGAGCATGCGATTATCAATGACATCTTAGAGTGTCAATGATTCTCTAAGATTATCAATGATATCTTAAAGTTGATGTAAAAGATTAGATTTTCTTAAAAGTATCACCTATGAAGGATATCAATGCAATTTGGAAAGAAAGAAAAGCTCAGTCTGAGATAGGTTGGACCATAAAAGATTATTTGAAATTAAGAAGGTGGTATACGAGCTTGATTTGTCTTCAGAATTGGGAGCAGCCCATCTAGTGTTTTATGTATCTATGTTGTAGAAGTGTATTAGAGATCATTCACATATTACTCACATTGAGGATAGCCACATCGCTGAAGACTTGTCTTATGATGTGGTCACAATGGCTATTTTAGATCGACACAAAAGAAAACCTTGAAATAAAGAAGTGGCTTCCGTGAAGGTGTTGTGGTGGAACAACAATATTAAGGAAATAAATTGGGAAAAAAAAGAGAAATGATGAAGAATCACCCCCAGCTACTTACAACTTAAGGTGAGTCAGTTATTTTTTTCCCCAATAATCTAAATTTTAAAGGACTTGGAAGTGTAATTGTATGTTTTGTCGCGGGATATCTATACAAAGCTTAGTAATTAGAATTTTTTTGAAGTTGATTTATGGATTGGAGGGATAAGAGGTATATCCTCAAAATCATATTTTAGGAGATAGAAGTGCAACCAAGACGCTGTCTTAATACATTCGCGGATGAATGTTCTTAAGGGGGGAGACTGTGAGACCCCGTGTTACTCGTCTTCTATAATATCAATGGTGTGGCATGTTATATAACGAATATGTGATTTTGGATAGAACCTAAGGATAATAAGGCTACCAATAAGTGGTAATATCAAGGACTTCAAGTTTCAAGTCAAAGGAATGCCCTAAATATACATTCGGGATTGAAGAATTGGCCCGAGTGGCACCTTGCCCTTTTTGGAAGGTTTAAATTAGGTTTTACTTTTTGGACGAGACTAAAAGTGTATAATTTTATATTGATGGATTTTCAAAGGTTGTTTTAATAGCACAAATGTTATACATTAAGTTTGGAATCAAGAAAGTTGCGAGATAAAGGTTGACCAAAGTTACCGTAAGTTTCGTTAAGAAATCCTTCTTAAATTTGGGTCAAATATATGTGGTCATATCTCCCAAAATATAAGGACTAGAAGGTCCATGAATTTACAAATCAAAGATCTTATAGTGTATTTTTCAATGCACAAAACCGCACATCAAACCAACCTCAGAACAAAATGTTATGACCGTTTTACTAGGACTGCCCGAGCAGGAAATTGGGTCATGGGCCAGGTCGGGTCAACCCACCTAGATGTCAGCTACTTTGAGCTTTTTAAAGCTCAAATCAGTCCCATTTCATCCCAAAATAGAACATAACCTGAAGACAAAGTTCTCTCAAGGTCTCCAAGTGATTTAGGTGAGTTTTTCGCATTTTTACCGTTAAAATCCAGGCTTAGTTTTTCAGATGTTATGCAGCCCAATTTTCTTTTGTCCCCTACTTAGTTAAATAGCATGTTTGGTGGCTTACTCAGCCATTAATGGTATTGAGTGCCAGTCGTGCCTCCTTTTTGGGGCATGACAGAAAACCCATCAACAAATCTGCGATAGTAGCCTGCCAACCCCAAGATACTTCTTATGTAAGTTAGAGAGGTCGGTCTAGGCCACTTCTTAACCGCTTCAATCTTCTAGGCATCCACTTGAGTACCATCGCCCGAGATAACATGATCGAAGAAGGCCACTAACATGAGCAAAAACTTATATTTTGAGAACTTTGTATACAACTCATGGTCTTTGAGCATTTGCGAAACCACTCTAAGGTGATAGGCATGCTCCTCTTCATCCCTAGAATACACCAGGATGTCATCAATAAATACAATCATGAACATATCAAGATACGCCCCAGCAGCTTTTATGGACCTGAT
>DF360531.1:21654-33314 GCA_000787875.1 Solanum virginianum
CAATCTCGGAGTTTCCATCGAAGCTTGGAAAGATGCATTATGCACACGATTCTATTCTAGAAGTATTTTGGTAATTTCATGGTGTGTTACAACTTCAATACGGGCCGTAAAGTGTTATCGTAGAGTGTGCCGACCAGTTTTCTTAAGTCATTTAGGATTTGAATTTTAGTTATTATAAATAGTTCTTTTAGGTTATTTTTTATAAGTATTCGCCAGTTTTGATTAGTTTTAGGCCTTGTACTCAAAGAACTCAATATTTAGAGAGAGAAACTTGTAAGAGAGTCTTTGAAATACTTGTGCTTTAATTCATTCTTCAAGCTTGTGCTTTTCATTGACATTGGATTTTCTTGATCTTAATTCAATTATGCAAGTGTTTATTTTTATTTTTTTGTCAATTCATAATCTCTTCATCTACACATAGTATGAGTAGCTAAACCCACAACTAGGGTTATAGGAACCATGAAGAACTAACAAAGTAAAACTGGATAATTCACAATTCTTAGAAGGTGTATATGCATGTATTAATTAACTCTTTTCGTTTTGCATGTTTTCTAATAGTGGCCATTGTTAAAACCCACCTAGTGTTACTGACTGAATCGAGGTAGTAATGAATAGGAAAAGAGATTAATTAATATAATTTAATTAATGTGTTCTTGTCTAATCAACCAAACTAGGCTAAGGGGAGGTTATACTGGCACTAATAGATAATGGTTAGTAATGCATACTATGGAGATGGGCTAAGTTGCATAGTGAAATTTACCTCTCACATTTGAGAAAAGGGCTTAGTGAACTTAAATTACCATCCTGCATGCTAATATACTAGACAAGAATTAGGTTATCTAGTGATATTGAATTAGGGAATCATGGGGAACACAATACCCTAGTTGCTCTCTATTATTGATTTTCTCTTGTGATAGTTAGTTAGTTTACTTTTCTCATTGATTATTGCAAACCCCCTCCCCCTTTGAGGAATAGAGTCGATTAATTACTCGAATTGCATTTTGGTGAATTTTTCTTGAGTCTACGTATTCCCTGTGGGATCGATCCTAACCCTGGTTAGGTTCTATATCTTGACAGTAACCCCTTTATCTTCTAAAAAGGAGGTGTAACTTGGGCGATATAAAGATTTTAGCGTCATTGTTGGGGAATACGGCTAGACTTAGTGAATTCATTGTTAATTCGAGTGTTAATCCTTAGTTCCCTTATTTTACTTTTATTTGTTATTTTTGTTCATTTTTAGGGTGTACATGTAGTGTATGCCCCACACTCGAAGTCAAGGCAATCCCTTAGCTCCATTTGATCTAGAGATCCATAGGACTTGAAGAGGGATGGCCCAAGACATTGCCAATAACGCGACCAATACAGCTCTGAATAGGAATAATAATGAGGATGCTGAGAATGAGAACCTACCTCCTTTGGAGGACATTCCACAACCTCAGGATTTTAATTCCAATGGTTACCAGTGGAATATGTACATGTTGAATCCTATGGCTGTGGAGGTGGCTAGAGTTATTGTGTTACCACCACTACCGGCAGACACAAAGTTCACAGTCTCGAGTAGGTTACTCCAGATATTGCAGAACCATGGGCTATTTGCGGGCTTACTATTAGAGGATCCATATAACCACCTACATAATCTGGCATTTGTTTGTAAGAGTGTGATAGGGATACCGAATCTATCTGTAGATATTGTGGAACTTCATAACTTCCCATTGTCTCTTATGGGTAATGTTGCATTATGGCTATCTGAGCTCCCACAGAGTTTAATCACTAGCTGGGTAGACTTGCAGGAGGCCTTTTTAGAGAGGTACTTCCCTAGATAAAAGAAGCTCAAGTTGAAGGACCAGATCAACAACTTCGAGCAACTTCCCGGTGATTCGATAAGCACTACTTGGGAACGGTTCACAAAATGTCTAGGGAGTGTCCCTGACCACAAGATCATTGATGATGCCTTGGTGGAGATCTTTTACCATCCCTTTTATAGGGATAGTTAGCCTGTGCTAACACTATCATGGGGGCATATTTCTAGATCAACCATTTGCAAGGATTGCAGAGTGAATGGAAAGAGTGGTCAAGACAAATCGTGCATGGGAGCAACGGGATAGAGCTTTCACAAAGAGTTCATGTGCTATTAGTGTAGGGTCAGAGAAAGCCAAAAATAATAAAAAAAAATCATAGAACAGCTTGCTCAGCTTCTTCACAAGTATAGATATGATGATAAAGCAGGGCCAAGCGAGAGCGAATGCAGTAGTTCATCAACCTCCACGTGCACCTATGTACGAGGCGCCATACTATGATGAGGACACTAGTTTTGTTATAGATTAGACTGGGGGTTTCTAGACTAACGACTAAGGGTCCAATCAGGACTTTTGGTACCAAGGTCAAGGAAACCAAGGTCAGAACTTTGGTAGCGATGGAGCTTACATGATAACTATAGAGGATACTATGTTATTAATAGGGGTTCAAATGTAGATTAGGGTTGCAAAGAAGGCTTCAGAAATAGTACTTATGTGCCACACATAACTGCAATGTAGGTGCAGGTAATTCTAGAATTAAGGAAATGGTTGGTTGCCTATTGAAGAAGGCTGAGACGTAAGATGAGACTCTAAGGGGAATGAAATCAGATATTTCAAGTATTACTCTGAAAATAGAGTCTCATTTTGTGGCTATCAAACAACTTGAGTAAAAGTTTAGTCAAGTTTTGACTCAGCTTAATTAGCATCAAAGGGGTATACTGCCTAGCAATACAGTGTAAAATCCTAAATATAAAGGGTAGTGTATGGTGGTCACTACTCACGGTGGAAACAACACTATTGATCCTCCTATGTCGATTGATGTAGAAGATGTTCGTAAGGAGATGATTCCAGCAAAGGATGCAGATGAAGGAGTTGATCATGGCAAGGATAGGGTAAGTGAAGCAGCTAATGCACCACAGAGGTTTAAGCTCGTCCATAGGCTTCCACCTCCCTTCCCTCAGAGAATTAAAAAGAGGTAGGAGGAAGGAAAATTCAAGAACTTTCTCTCCATGCTTAAGCAGCTCTCCATCAACATCCTGCTCATTGAGCATTGGAGAAGATGACAGGGTTTACGAAGTATATGAAGGACTTGGTCACCAAAAAATGCACTATGAGTTAGGAGCTTTCTCAAGGGCTTCCTCAAGAGCTTCAACATTGCAGTGTTATCACTACGAAGTATTTGGTTAAGAAATGTGAACATCCAAGTGCTTTCACCATACCCTGCACCATTGGAGATGTAGAGCTCGAGAGGGCAATATGTGATCTAGGTGCCAGCATAAATCTGATGCCCCTTGTAGTCTACAAAAAGCTTGGATTGGGAGCCCCTATGCCAACTAGCATGCGGTTATTGATGGCGGATCAAACAATGAATAAGCCTGTGGGGATACTATATGATGTGTTGGTAAAACTTGAGAAGTTCATATTCCTTATAGACTTCGTGATCCTAGACTGTGAAGTTGACTTCAACATCTTAATCATCTTGGGAAGACCCTTCCTAGCCACTGGATGAGCCCTAGTGTATATGGAAGCTGGTTAACTCAAGTTTAGATTGAATGATGAAGTAGTTATCTTTGATATCCATTAGCCTATGAAGCATCCAGATGAGTTAAAAAGTGAAGTCTGGGCAATTGGCGAAGTCTAAGTAACCAATTTGCCTAAGTCGTACCACGATAATAGATCAGGTGCTACTTGGAGGGCAACCCAAGGTGTTTGATGTAATAGCATAGTTGCAGGCTTATTTTCAATTTTTGGATTCATAGGTAGTTTATTTTCATGTGTTTTGATTGTAATTTTAGACATTGGGCTGGTTGAATATATGGCAACAGTGTATTTTATTATGAGTATGCAGGTACTGGACTAAGCAATCCACTTTGGCTGAGAAGAGTATCAATTAAGTCTCTACGAGTGGGTTTACGAGCCGTTAAACACTTTACGACCGGTACACCACCTAGTAGAGATTTCCAGTAAGAAGAAAATTATGCATTCCTGTCCATGATCCAACTTTATAATTCATAGATCAAACTACTAGCTGTGAATGAGGATCTTGTACCCAAGTAAATTTTCTAAAAATTTGACAAGTGTTGAGGGCTCTATGACCAATTCTACGAGTTGTAAAACACTTACGACTCGTGGACTTGTTCGTGAAACCAAATGCTAAAAACTAAGGTTTAGACTTTCTACGAAACTATGATTTACGAATTGTAAAACCTTCTATGGCCTGTAATTGGGGTTTCGTAGAGTCCATGTCCATTAATTTTCAGACTGACCGATTAACATATAAATAGAGGGGTCAAATTATTTGACCACACTTTTGACCTAGAATTACTAACCAACCCAAGCTACCCCACACCCTTGTTTTTTGGATCACTTCCGACCACCTATACCCCTTTTCTGGTAATAATTCAGACAACCTAGGGTTCTACTCACCTCCTTCATCTTTTTTGATTTTATCTCAATTCTTGATATGTTTTTGGTTTAATACAACCCTTGATTTGCCTCATTTGGAATAATTGATGTGAATATTATGTGAGGAATGGTGTTTAGACATAAAATCCATGCTTAAATTGAATTTGTGATTAGTAGAAATTAGGTTACCCTTGTTTGAATTATCATCTAGGTTCGGAATTGGGCACTTTGGCCTTTTGTTAATGCCTTCACTAATTGTGTTTGTACCTGTTGAATCACTCACCATATGTGATTGGATACTTTTACTTGTAAATTGGTGAGTGATGACATATGTACATGATCTTGTTTGAATCAATTAAAAATGATCGAAATCATAGGATAACCCATGCTAAATCACTTTCAATGAGGTGTATGTGTGTTAAACATATTGGGGGTGATGGGTGTGGTGTGCAAATCATATGGGTACGTGTGTTATTGCTTTGATGTTGATAATTTATTGGTTGAAATAGTCTTTTTGGGGTTCGTGTGATGTACTCAAAATCTCAGTTGACTGAGTTTTCTAGTTTAAGAGTAGATTTTATGGCCCGTAAAGCAATCTACAACTCATAACTGCCCCTCGTGGACAATTTCAAAAACCTAATATTTCTGAGTATCCTTCAGACGAGACCTTCTACGAGTCATAGATCACTTTATGGCTTGTAGATAGGTCTCGTAAATCCGTGCCTGAAACTAATTACTCACTAGAATTCTCTACGACCTAGTCTACGACTCATAAAATACTTTACAAGTCATACCTGGTCTCAAAGACTTTTCCAGTAGCTAAAATTTTTGGATCACTGGTTTACAAAGGCTTTTACGGCTTATAGGATCCACTATGGCCCGTAAAGAACTTTGATAAAACTCTTCTGCAACTCAATTCATAAAGTTAGTCCATTTTTTATTTGCAGGGGCTAACCACGGTGCGTATATGTCTATGTTTCATATACGATGGCTCCTAAAGGTAAAGGTGCTAAGATCCACGATATGAGGAGGAGGCTTAGGGATGAGCCTTCAGATAATGAGCAGACCACTCAATTGAGTAGTTCACTAGAGGTCTTAGATGTCACACTGGACCCAGAGGTTCTTGTACCACAAACCAGAGTTGCTGCTAGAGCTAGGTGTGCTCAGGATCTTGTTGCTCACACTCCTCAGTCTGAGGAAGGAGGTAGTAATGAGAGCAGGTAACCACAGGTGACTCCATCCAGAGAGGAGTCCAGCTCTGAGGACAGATTAAAGGCAGAGTCTTCCATTACACCATCATCATCATTTGCACTGGATGCCCTCTGTAGCTAGTGGTGCATCGAGGGCATGCAGGAGATATACATAGAGGGAACATAGCTAAAAGAGCAGGGAAAGCCAACCCACACCATTTATGAGGATCCCAAGGTTATTTCTGACAAACCTGATTGTGTCCCTGGCCTCTAGGACACGATGAATAGATACGGGCTTCAGTGGCTATCCAATTCTCTTGGATGATACTCCCCAACTATGGTGAGGGAGTTCTATCCCTCTTATGCAACCACTTTCCAGCTTACTCTTCCCAAAGGGAAGAATCCTCTCGCTCAGCCCAAACTGATTGAGATGAGAGGGAGGGGTCAGCGGTTGGTTATATTAGAAGAGACCATCCATAATATGTTATTTGGTCTCGAGTTCCCTGCCCCCAGATCCACCATAGAGTTTGAGTACAAGCTGGGGTAGATAAGGGACCCACTAGTGATGAAGGATCTTGAGCAATGAGCCACGTTGATAAGATGGGTGGCTGGATATATTGTAGAGCAAAGTTCGAAACCTGCTTGGTTCGCCACTCGCTCGAAGCCTATTTCCAAGGCTTCGCTTAGTTTCCCCACAAAATGTTGGTGGGTGATTGTTTGTTCATGCATCTAGTTGACTTTTGCTGATAATACTCTGACATCAGTATATGCAGTTTTGGTTGCTAGTATCTTAGCTGGCTATGAGATAGACTGCGCTTGCCTCATTATTGAGCGAATTCATGAGGCTGCACTGAAGAGGTCCACCTCTATCCCATTCCCACACTTGATTTACAGGCTCTATCTAGAGATGAGAATGGAGATACTACATCAGCTAGACCAGATAATTGAGTCCCAGCATACATTAGATCCTAGCCTGATCAAGGCTGAAGAGAACTCAATGGCACTCTCGTGAGAACAACCTCCAACTATGCTTGAGATGTTCGCCCCAATGCCACCACCCGAGGGTTCTGAGACTGTCACCACTACTACTGATGCTACTACTGAAGAGAGGCCCCGTAGCCTGAGGCAGTTGATGAGAGAGGGCCCACTACTGCTGCTCCTGCACCAGAGGCCGCTACTTCATAGCTGATCATGCTCAAGATACATCTTTTTTTGAAGTAAAAGCGATCGCCAAAATAATAAACATAACCAAGGTTAGGGTCGAACCCCACAGGGAATATAAGACTTTTACAACTTGGTTCACTAATAATCAATTCAAACATCAACTAACTCAATTCTCTAAAGGGGGGAGGGGGTTGTAATGATCGATAGGAAATTAAACTAGACCAACTAAAATTGGAAGACAAGCAATAATGGAGAGCAACTCAGGGTATTGTGTTCCCCATGATTCACTAACTCAACTTCTCCAGATTTTATAATTATCAAATAGAATATCACATATAGAACGATAATTTAGGTTCTTCTAACTCTTTGGTCAAAGGTGAAGGTCAAATTTAACTGTGGAACTTGGCCTATCTCCATAGTGTGCTCAACTAACCATTAGCAATAGTCCCAATCAACCTCCCTTTGGTTAAGTTCAGTTGATTAGACGAGAATACATCATTGAATCCTGTTGATCACTCTTTTTTCCTATTCATTACCACATGGATTGGGAAAGTAACACTAAGCAAGTTCTAATGTTGGCCACCACTAGAAAACATTCAAAATGAAGAGAAATGATTAACACATGCAAATACCCAATCTAAGAATTGCAAATAATCTGAATTTTCTAAGTTAGATTCTCATGGTTCCTACAACCTCAAGTCGTGGGTTTAGCTACTCATATCTTGGGAAAACAAATAAATAATAAATAGAGAAGACATGGTTAATTACTTACCTAAGATTGAAGAACAAGAAAATCCAATGTATATTGAGAATCATAAGATTGAAAGTTAAATTTAATCTACAAGTGAATCTCTTCTCCAAAATATAGTCTCCAAAAATAAAACCCTGAGAATATTCTAATTTCTACCTTTATACTCTATTCTTAGCCGCTCTTTATCTCGATTCTTTGAAAATTTTGAAAATTTCCTAAATGACCTAGTATTTTCTATTTATAGTATTTATGAACAAGTTCCCAAATTAATAAGAAAAACTAGTTAGTGCATGATACGAGTCATAGTTATGACTCATAACTAGGGTCACAAGCCATAATTGGGCTTTCGTGGTCAGCCTCCTGTATCTTGGACTTTACTGCTACGAAACACCTTCATGAGTTATAGTCTGATGTATGACTCATATCAATTTCTCGTAGTCCACATTTGTATCACTTGGTCCAAATCTGATCAATGCTGGAAATCTCTACGAAACCTCCTTTTATAACCCGTAGAGAGAATTACGACTCGTAACTAGGCCTCATGTGGTTGAACTTTAGCTTTTGCTTCAATATTGGGAACCTCCGCAAGACCATCTTTACTATGACTCGTAATTGGGTCTTATGTTATTGAATTTTAGTTTTGCTTTAACACTGGAATCCTCTACGAGACTACCTCTATGATCATAAACTGAGATACAACTTGTAGAAGGTCTCATATGTTCTAAAAAATTAGCAAAACCAGCAATATTACCCAAAATTATGCCAACATGCTTTTCTTGTAAAAACAAACACAAAAACACATAAAAACCATAAAGGTTGCATTGAGAACACAGAAAATCCTAAGTTTTAGTCATCAAATATGTTATATTTTGACAGCACATCAATTGCCTACTACTGCGGGCATGATCTACATATCTGCCACTCCTATACAGGCCTTGGCGCAAAGGTTATCCCATGTCGTGTCCCAGCTGAATTAGCTTGTTCACCAGATTAGGCCATGGGTCCACCAGGAAATAGCAGACTCGAAGGGTCAGAGTCAAGGATTCACAGTCGCTACTATCTAAGACTGTATTTCTATCATGATGCCTGCATTAATGCCTTCAAGGAGAGGGTACAGAAGAGATTAAGCGAGGCTAGCCTTTAGATCTTTCAGCTTTGTAGATGAAGATCCAGCAGCTCCGAGCTAACATGACAGAAGCACTAGCAGAACCGATTGCACTACCATCGATTACACCTAAGGTGCTGGTAGTTGATTTATTTGCTCCTGAGGAGCTTATCCAGTCTTCTCTTGGGAAGGGACCTTGCACAAATGAGGAGCCAGATGAGAAACATGTACGTGCGAGGATAATAGAGAAGGATCAACTCAAGCTTGACTTGAGAAGATCGAGGCACGATGAGGAGATGAGATAAGTTTGAGCAATAAAGCAGGTAGGGAGTGTTGACCCCTGTGGAAAGAGTACCACTGCTGAGCAGACCACCTCGCGGGAGGAGGGTGGCCAGACACAGCCACAAACTGGTGCTTAAGCGCCCAAGTATATTTTTGATCCCATATGTTCTATCTTGTTTTAATTTTCTGCATTGGGGACAATTCACATCTTTCTCAATAGGGTGTGGTAGTTATGGGCCTCAATGAAGTCTGAGTAGCTTGGGTCCATAACTACCCCAATTTTTTATCCCAGGATTTTCTTGTATGTATTCTTTTTCCCTGTGGATATATAATTTCTGTTGAACTGACACATTTAGGATGTTTAGATAATTTTTATAGCATATAGTACCAACACTTGTATATAGCATGTTTTTACATTTTATTTGAAAAATGATACCCACCAAAAATTTTAGTTAAGTAGTTAAATAGTAAAGATGCATGTTTAGGTGCCTGACAATATTTGTTCTGATAAGTGAGGGTACATTGAGATAAAAAGCATGATCTGTGAGTCTTTTGTTGATAATATATGTAGTGCCATGTGAGTGTGAGCATCATTTGATAAATTCATATGTTTTGTGCTAATTCAGAACTTGCCTTGTTACTCTTAGTTAGATTATAGATTAATTGGATTAGGAAAGGATCTTAGGCCATTGTTCTTAAATAGTCCACTTTAGCCTAAAAATAACCAACCAAATTGATGATATATCCATTGTTCCTAATGTTTGATCCTAACACGTACCTATTCTTTGAAAACACTTGATGAACTTAGCCTTGTCTAGTGAAAAAAATCCTAAAATTGACCTTGGTCTTTCCTTGAACATTGTGTACCTTGATTGAGGCAAAATGCCTAAGTTGAGGGTGGCTACCAAAAGTGGCCCTCGTTCGAAGGATGGATATTGTGTGCCTCAACACAGGCTAAAAGCCTAAGTTAAGGTGGCTGGTGTAAAGGTAAAGTACAAAAATAAGGGGGTGCGTTAGGAATACAGAGAACAAGGAGAAAAATCATGTACTGGGTGCAACAAAAATAAGTAATGCCTTAGATGTGAGCTAAAAAGCAAAGTGAAGTGTAAAAACAAGACAAAAAACTATAAAATGAAAAGAAAGCACACAGAAAAGCTTGAAATAGGAGAAAAGGGAGAATAAGGTAAAAGTGTTGAACAATGCAGTTTCAAGGAGGGCCTTTAGTCACTATTTTTCCAGAATATCATACCAAAGCCCCCTGAGCTACGTTACAAGTCGATAAAGTCCTAAAGTGATCCTAGTCTAATTAATTGAAGGTCTGAGTCTTGAGTATAGGGACAAGCGTATGGTATTAGTCATCATGCATCATATGTTTTGTGAGAGTGAGTGTTCTCATATAGTTCCAAAGTCAAATATGAATACATCATTGAGTATAGAAAATGGGACTTCTTTCTGTGAGGGCCCTTGCATTGCATTGTTAGCACTAGACTTGTTCAGTGATTATGGATTGTTGATAATACCTTACTTGTCATAGTTGTATTATCATTTGCACCAGTTTTATTGGTTTGCTAAATAGCTACCTAATCCTGTTTTGAAAAGTTGGTGTGGGTATCTGAGTCTAAGACTTATGTGATGTATGTCATTGAGTTGATGTAGAACTCAATCTACATAGACAATACAATAGGACTTTTAGGTTATTTTTCATAAGTACTTGGCTTTTTTGATTAGTTTTAGGCCTAGTATTCAGAGAACTCAATATTTAGAGAGAGAAAATTGTAAGAGAGTCTTTGAGAATACTTAACATGACAGAAGCACTAGCAGAACCGGAGAACTCAATATTTAGAGAGAGAAAATTGTAAGAGAGTCTTTGAGAATACTTGTGGTTGAATTTGATCTTAAAGCTTGTGATTCTTATTGATATTGGATTCTT
The DNA here is from genome assembly GCA_000787875.1 of Solanum virginianum. Classification (NCBI taxonomy): domain Eukaryota; kingdom Viridiplantae; phylum Streptophyta; class Magnoliopsida; order Solanales; family Solanaceae; genus Solanum; species Solanum virginianum. Next base: position 32,498 of record DF360531.1, read on the forward strand.
GTTCTTCAATTTATTGCGTAAGTATTTAATTATGTTTTCTCAATGCATAATCTCTTCATCTACACATACTATGAGTAGCTAAATCCACAATTAGGATTGTGGGAACCATAAAGAACTAACAAAGTAAAACCAGATAATTCACAATTCTTGGAAGGTGTATATACATATATTAATTAACTCTCTTCATTTTGCATTTTTTTTATATTGGCCAACATTAGAACTCGCCTAGTGTTATTGACTGGACAAAGGTAATAATAAATAGGAAAAGAGATTAATTAACAGAATTCGATTGATGTGCTCTCATCTAATCAACCAAACTGGGCCAAGGGGAGGTTGTACTGGGACTAATAGGTAATAGTTAGTAATTCACACTATGGAGATAGGCCAAGTCATATAGTGAAATTCACCTCTCACTTTTGACAAAAGGGTTTAGTGAACTTAAATTACCTCCTGTATGCTATACACTAAACAAGAATTAGGTTATCCGGTGATACTGAGTTGGGGAATTATGGGTAACAAAATACCCTAGTTGTTCTCTATTATTAAATTTCTCTTATGATAATTAATTAGTTTACTTTTCTCATTGATTATTGCAGAAACCCTCATTGGGAATTGAGTCAGTTAATTACTCTGATTGCATATTGGTAAATTTTTCTTGAGTCTACGTATTCCCTGTGGGATAGACCCAAACCTTGGTTAAGTTCTATATCTTGATAGTGACTGCTTTGTCCTCTAAAATGGAGGTGTAACTTAAGCGGGATTACTTTCATGGCATTGACGAATCTTAGCAATCCTAAATCTAGAGTCTTCCTATATA
>DF360531.1:33428-52001 GCA_000787875.1 Solanum virginianum
ATAGGATTTCTCCATTAAGAAAGAAATGATTTTCCATTCTTCTCAAAGTCTATTTTTGCTTGCTTGTGGCATTTTCAGGGTACTCTTGTGCTTCTACCAATATCTTGATATCATAGTACCATGTTTTCCCATCCAATTCCTCATCTACATGAAAAAATATGCATGTTGGTCATGCATCTCCACCCTAATAAGATCGATGTAATTCTTTTCTGGATGTTAAATCATTGAGGACAATGTTGCTAAAGCATCGCAAACACATTTTGAGTTCGAGGGATATATTTAAATTCAATCTTTATGAATCTTTTACTCAACTCCTTTATGTAATGTAAGTAAAGAAGGATCTTAACATCCTTAGCAGTCCATTATTCTCGAACTTGATAAATCAACAAATCGGAGTCACCTATCACTAAGAGCTCTTTGATGTTCATGTCTACAGCCATCCTGAGTTCCAAAATACAAGCTTCATACTCCATCATGTTATTTGTACAATCAAATCTAATCTTGGCTGAAATTGGGTAATATTGGCCCATCTCTAAAATTAAGACTACTCCTATTTTGACTTCTTTGGGATTTGATGCTCCATCAAAGAACATCCTCCACCCATCATATGATTTGGATATTTCCTCTTCCACAAACAACACCTCTTCATTAGGGAAGTAGGTTTTGAGTGGCTTGCAATCTTGATCCACTGGATTTTCTACAAGGTGGTCAGCCAAGGGTTTCCTTTGATGGCTTTCTGTATCACATACACAATATTGAACTCACTCAATAAAATTGCCATTTCACCAATTTACCTGTAGGCATCGTCTTTTGAAAGATGTACTTGAGTGGATCCATTTTTCAGATCAAGTACATGGTATATGCAGATAGGTAGTGCCCAAAGTTTTGCATGATCCGAGTCAAAGTGCAACAGGTTTATTCCAACAAGGTGCATCTTGCCTCGAATCTTCTTGCTTAAGTAGTAAATGGCTTGTTCTCTTCTACCTATCTCATTATGTTGTCCCAACACACATCTAAATAGGCCATCTATGATAGATAAGTATAGCAGTAAAGACCTTCCAAGCTCAGGTGGGATCGATACTAGCGAGTTGGACAAATATTCTTTGATTTTGTCAAAAGACTTTTGACATTCCTCTGTCCATATTGTGGCAGCATCCTTCTTCAGCAACTTGAATATAGGTTTGCATATTATTATGGACTGGGCAATGAACCGGGTGATGTAGTTGAGTTTCCCCAAGAAACTCATCACGTCCTTCTTGGTCCTAGGAGGTGATATTCTTTGGATTGCTTTGAATTTTGACAAATCCAACTCTATTCCCTTTCGACTAACAATGAATCCTAACAGTTTTCCTATGGGTACTCCGAATACACACTTTTATGGATTCAATTTTAAGTCATACCTCTGCAATCTTTCAAAGAACTTTCATAAGTCATCCAAATGGTCTGAACTCTTCTTGGACTTGATAATGACATCATCCACATATACTTTGATTTCCTTATGGATCATATCATGGAAATGAGTAGTCATAGCTTTCATGTAGGTGGCTCCAGCATATGTTAGACCAAATGGCATCACCCTATAGTAATACACCCCCTATGGCATGAAAATATTATCTTTTCTGTATCATCCTCATCCACCAAGATCTAGTGATATCCTGCCAAATAATCTATAAATGATTGTAACTCATGTTTTACACAATTATCAATGTGTATGTGAATATTCGGAAGAGGAAAATCATCTTTACGATTGGCTCGATTGAGATCTTGAGAGTCCACATATATTCTAATTTTTCCATCCTTCTTTGACACTGGCACAATGTTGGCCAACCACGTGGGGTAATTTGTAACCCTTACAACATTCACTTATATTTGCTTAGTTACTTCCTTTTTAATCCTTAGACTCATATTGGGCTTGAGTTTTCTTGTCTGTTGCTTAATGGGTGCGCAAGTGGGATCGATTAGCATTTTGTGCGAGACAATATCAATGCTCAATCCTAGTATGTCATCATAAGATCAAGCAAATGCATTAACATATTGCTTAAGCAAATCTATCAACTTCTCTTCCTTTTGATCTCTAAATATATGTAGACCCGTGTTTCCTTTGTGACTTCCTCATCTCCTAAATTGACAACCTATGTTTCTTCTATGTTGGGCTTCTTCTGACTTTCAAGCTACTCGATCTCATGTGGCAGGTTTTTTAGGTTTATGCTTTCGTGATATTCAAGCCTCAATTTTGATCATGCAAATTTTAAAAACTACTACTTTCCACACTACTAGGATTCTCGATGAAACAGAATGCTTCTTGCAGATGGTCAATTTACTGAGATATATCTCTTTCTTTTCTCTGATCATGGCGACGAACAAATTTCTTATTCCTTCCATGATGTTATATTCAATTGATAGACATATAGGAGCTTGTTCTAGTACAAATGTCATCTTGCTTGACCTCACATTGCAGACTCTTCCCGATATAGGCTGATATCTAAGTCCGGTGGTACCTTTCTGATGCTTCAGTTGGATTGGTTTAACTATGCCATTACGCTTGGGTCCAAGTCCTATCATAGACTGATATCCATACTTCAACATCTTTGAGGCAACCATCTTTGCCACGCTTGAAAATTTTACATCATCCAACCCAACTTTCTCATCAACTTTCAAAGCTTGGATAATATCCAAAGTATGAAAAGTGGTTCCATCTAACTCTCCAATGACCGAACAGAATCAACAGAATAAATGGGGGGACTATGCCCCCTATGGATGGTAACTTTTGGGTGACCCCACTCAAACTTTACACACTGATGAAAAGTTGATGGCAGGACTCTCGCCGTATGGATCTGTGGTCTTCCTAGCAATAGTTTGTAGTTAGACGTCACATCCATCACTTAAAATAAAATAGGGAATTCAGCTGGCTCCACTTGTAATGTGAGATAGAATTCTCCAATAACAACTCTTTGTGCCCCATTAAAAGCTCTAACTTTCACATGAATCTATCTTATCTCTCCCATGTTTACACCCAAATCCCTTAGTATTGTGAAAGGGCAGATGTTGCATCCAGAACCACCATCAATCAAAATGCAAGTCACAATCTTGCCACAATATTTGACCGCGATGTAAAGCGCTTTGTTATGTCTAGCCCCTTTCCTCGATAGCTCATCATCATGGAAAGAGATCTTGTTAGCTTCCATGACTTTTCCGATGATTGCAGTTAGAGTTTCACTTGTAGTCTCTTTTAGAATGCAAACCCGACCTAATTCTTTCATCAAAGCATTCCTATGGGCATCAAAACTCATAAGCAGTGACAAAATGGATATTTGGGCTTCAAATGCTCTTCAATTGAATAGTCCCTAGGCTGCATCTTCTTCTAAAATTCAGCGGCTTTGGCATCAGTGATATTTCTTTTTGGATTCTGTTCCTTCCCAAAAATTCCTCAATTAGGATCTTCAAGAGCATACCATCTTCCAAACCTAGTCATTCCTTGAGTCATAACAGTATCAATCATCTTACCCTTAGCTTCCATTTGGTAATCCTATGGGATTACTTTGGTGTCATACTCAGACTTCTCGGTAATCAAAGTGGTTATCACAACTATTGGTAAGTAGGTTTGAACAGTCAAAAGGCTCCCTTAATTGAACTATGATAATAGGCTATGTGGAGATGTAGTAGTGATTTGTTTGGTATTCCAACTAGGCAAGATATTTCCTTCCAAGTCATATTTCCTATCTAGGGTGACCATGTTGATTTCTCGATTCTCATGATTTGGCAAAGGGTTCTTGTTCACATTTGGAGGTGCTGGAGTACATTTTATTATACCCCTTCTGATTAGAGTCTTTATCTAATTTTTCAACCTATAACAATCCTCTGTGTCGAGTCCTTTGATTCCTAAGTGGTAAGAACATCACTTGTTTCCATCAAAGTTGCGAGAAATTAGATCAAGGAGTCCTTCAACTGGTTGCAACACCCCTAATGCCCTCAGTCTTTCAAATAATTGATCATAAGGTCTAGCAATGGGTGTGTAGGTGCAAGTGTTTCTCGCTTCAAGATTCGGACGTGACCTTGGCGCATATACTAGTCTGTTTTGGTAGATTGGTGCTTGGACAGGGACATTTGGTCTTGGTGGATTTTGGTGTGTTGGTGCTTGGGGTGGATTATAATGTGGTTGGGTATTGTATACTAGGTACAGGATGCATGAAGCATGTGCAACAATTTGAGGATTATTAGGCTATCGATAGGATGGACCTCCATAGTGGTAGGTGATAGTCAAGGTATTCTCCTTTTTCTTCTTGACAACACTAATGGATCCCAATTGTATAGCCTTACTTGCAGCTTGTAATGCAGCCATTGACTAAATATTCTCGAATTTAATGCCTTCATCTAGAAAGTCTCCCATTTTATCTAATTTGACAAATATCTGGCCTATCATCGACATCATCTTGTCAAAGTAGATGCCTTCTTGAGCTCAATAAAGTACTTGGAGAGCTCACTCTCATCCAGTGGTGGTTGGACCTTAGCAGCCTCAGTTCTCCAGCATCTTGCATATACTTGGAAGTCCTCAGATGGTTTCTTCTATATATTGGCTAATAAGAACCTACCTGGAGTGATTTTGGTGTTAAATTTGAAGCGAGTCATGAAATCCTCTGACATTTCTTGCCATTGCGAGGATCCTGACGTGTATACCAAGTCAAGGCTTCTCTGGACATGCTTCAAATGAATAACTTCATTCTTACCTTCTTATTCCTCCCACACCAACTAGGTTATCACAATGTGCCCTCAAATGCACATGAGGGTCACCTTTCCAATCAAATAATTCGAACTTTGGCAGCTTATACCCTACTGGCATATAAATGTTAAGGTGAATGCATAAGTCATCATAATCTAGTCTCTCAGCTCCCCTAGTGACTTGCAAGCTTTTTAACACCTTTGTTAGGCCATGAAGTTGGGCGTGTATTGACTTATCTTCTTTCAAGTGAGCATCTTTCTCCATTTCTGCATATTGACCCACCTCATATGGGACTCTAACCATGGTTGGGGTCATGAAAGTAGGGGCTTCAATAGCTATATAGGTGGCACATGTGGCTTATAAGGAGCAACAATGTGTGCCCCGAGTATTTGCTGCATCACTGGGTAGGTGGGCATCGTGGGGTCTTGAGTAGGATGGTCATGAGTAGTCTGAACTGTTGATGAATAAGCTTGTGGGGTTTGACCATGGATAGGACCATGTTGGGTTTGCTTAGTTAGGTTTGGTAAGTCGGTGGAAGGCAAGTTAGTTTTTGGAAAGTAGATAGGTGTTTTGAAGGTCGGGATAATAGTAGCCAAAAGCTTGGCCAAGTCTCATACTTGACGTAATTCCTCCCTTAGGGTTTCTAATTCTTGTGCCATATGAGCCATTCTCTCATCATTTTGAGTCATATTTTAAGAGCCTTCGGGGTTTTCTATAGGTATCATTATGTTTACAGCAGCATCAAATTCCTCTACATTAATCATCTTTCTTTTAGATCGAAGGTTGTAACGTGAGTTAGCTAGTTTGTAAGTCAACAGAAATCAACGTTCTTTTGAGGTTAACAATAATCAACAAAAGGAAAGAAAAGAAAAGGAAAACTATGTTAGTTTGGGAGATATTGTAAAGAAAAGGAATATATATATAAATATATCTCTGTGTGTGTGTGTGTGACAAGAAAAGGAAAACTATGTTAGTTTGGGAGATATTGTAAAGAAAAGGAATATATATATATATATATCTCTGTGTGTGTGTGTGTGACGCATATATACGCCATGTTGGAGACATTCAAGATACGTCCTAATATGGAGCCTCTTTTTGATGAGTTTGGCCTGTGTTGCAATCAATTTGATGATAAATGATCCAATTAAACACAATTCAGATTTGAGACAACATAATCTTCATTGATAGAAATGTCTTGGGCCATACAATAGAGTAGCCGGGTAGAAAACTACAAAGGGATGAGTCATATGACTCTTCAATAGAATATAGCAAAGAACAAATAGATAAAGTTACGGCCATGTTGGACCATCATCATCATCCTTCCAATCATAGTATGTCCCCTAGTAGTATTCTAGAGAGTTTGAGCCCGCCTCCAAACCCTCTATACGATCAAACCTTATGGACTCGCACTCAGAGTTATTATCTTTTGCTGCTGGAAAAGGTTCATCTCCCACATGCATGGCTCCATCTTGTTCTGGATCCTCTTCAGGCTCTTCTTCCGAATCTTTCTCTGGATCTTCTTCTGGGTCCTCCTCTGGATCTTCTTCTAGGTCCTCCTCCGGATCTTCTTCTACCATTTGGATCAAATGATCATAGATCTTAGAACTATCTGATTGTACATAGGTGTGATGAGTTCCATACGAGGGAGTACCTTTTATCCAATCAAAGTGACCCACCGATCATCCACAAAGCCCCTGAGTCCCTCTATATTGGATCGAACCATATGGCTCACAGTACTGCGCCAGACATAGTATGCTCGTATGCACCATCTTTCATTTCCCACATTGGTTGTGATCATGTAATCCCGTTCTAGCTACAAATTTATTATCCATGTAGTAGGGACTGAAACACAATCATCCTCATGTAATACCATGCATGACCATAGTGGCACGTCCTGGACGACTCCAAACTATTGCATGGCCTGGAGAGGTGCATATGGTTGAATGCCTCTTAACCCAACCAACTCAATAAAGTACAACTAACGGGTTCAGATGACTGCTAACTCGGCTATCCATGAATATTTCCTCCAAATGGATTCTCCAGTGAGATTGGTTGAAAATATACACCACTCCTCTTCTCCAACTGGCGCATCCCAATGTCTGAGGCGGTCCTCATGACTCTGGATCCTATTGCAAGCATCCACAATGTAGTCCATTTGCAGGGCTTGACGGTAAAAGTAATCAATTGCCTAAACTTGTAGCCAAAGGTTATAGCTCTCGAAGAAGTCATGCCCTCTCATACATTTAGACAGTGATCGAAACACCTCAGCAAGGACCATGTGTACCAAGGAGTAGCCCTGCGGTACAACAAATAGGTCCACAACTATAGGGAGAATGTTGATGTTTATGGAATGGTATCTCATTGGGAAGACCATCGAAGCCAAAAAGGCCAACAACAAGATCTTTGTCCACATGCTTATCCATTGCCTACAGGTGCAACCAAATTCCTCATGATATTCATCAAAAAACTCTCAAGTCAACCAAATCTCCTGAAGAGATATTCTAGTTTAAACTTTCCATCTTCCACGTTCCTTAGCGATGGAAAGATGTGCAACCCCAAGAGTCTTAAGAAATCTTTCACACTTATGGTCTATGGACATACTGGTAACCTTTCGCTGATGAATAGCTCTGTGAAATTACTAAACTCCTCACATGTTAGAGTGATTTAAAAATCCAAAATTTTGAAAATTACTGTACTCAGATCCCAAAAGTCCATCAGTAGGGTAAGAATCATTTCATTTGCTCGAATTCTCATGAGCGATAGCAATGCTCCTAGATGTCTTTTGATTTCAGCTCCATACGCTTCGCGAATATTTTGCCACCAGTTTTGCAGGATGTGAGGGGCAAAAATGGCCATATTAATGTCTAGTGCGGAAATGATCATCGTAATGTCTGGGATGTTCTGGTTGATGTTCATCTAGAGAAAAGAAAATGTATGATAAGTATGTTTATTCCAAATCCATCATGTGTTTTAGTTTGGATCATTCACATCGACTTTCATAAAAATATGTCATCAGGTGTATAACCTTTGACAAAAGGGCATCTTCCTAATTGCAAAAATGATGCCTTGGACCGTCGCCTAAGGTGTATGCAACATAACCTATTTTATTGAGTAAGAGTTTTTCCTAAATGCTTAAGAGTGGACTAGAGATTTGCGAAAAGGCACACTAAGCTTATTGCACCAACTCTGAAGCTAAGAAATCCAAAAGAAGGTTTAGGAGAGTGTGAGACACTCCCTGCATGAACTCGTGTGTGTAATTGTACAGCCAGGGACTCGGTAGAAAGTGTGGATGACAATGCAGGAAAAGCAATAACAAATAGTGTTTTCAAACAAATAAGGAATGAAAGATTGGATTTGACTTGCAACTTTTCAATCAAAGCAATATATAAGGCAAATAGTTAAATAACAAATAATCACAAATGTCATTCCTAAGCTTAGTTTATAAAGGTTAAAACCTAAATTGTCCCCAGCAGAGTCGCCACTCTATCAAGCCCCATCTTTGAACGGGTCAAAATAGTTTGCAATATCATGTGGTTGTGCTCTCTGGTTTTTGAAAAAATATGTTTAGAGTCGCCATTTAATTTTAAGGAAAATATTAGGAAACCAATTTAAGAAAATGTAGACTCTATTTTGATTTGCGAAATTAGTAAAATTCTAGGTAAGGATTTTGGTTACTCGAGGGGAAGGTGTTAGACATCCCTCAGAGCCTATCTAAAAATAGTCCTTAAACTTAGCTTAGGAAATTAACTTGTGATAAATTATTTATTTATTTTTTCTTAAATTTAGTGATGAGAAAATTTCACTAATTATAAAACGAATAAAAATACAAAGTTTGTCATATGTATGTCTATATAATATTTGTAGAAAAACTAAACAATAAAACTAACGACTAAGTAAGTAGGTAATAAACAAATAAACTGGAAATGTAAGAAAAATTTACATATTAAGAAGATATGGATGCATGTTTAAAATTATATAGAATAAATGATCACATAAAAACTTATTTTAAGGAATATATTGAAATGTCGAGTGTGAGAACTTATTACTTTGTTTACAAACGAAAAGAAAAATAAATGGATGAGGTGCAAAATATAACAATATACGCAATTTGAGTAAAATTAAATATGAATAAATTTTTAATAAAACAAATGAATGAATAAAATAACATAACATAAAGTAAAATAATATAAAGAATGCTAAAATTTATGTGAAACTTGTGAATAGTGTCTACTACAAAATAAAATATGCTTATATATGTCGTCAAAATATATGAGAGTTAGTTATTTTATTTATGTGTGTGGGCTAAATTAGCAACAAATTTTTGGATATAACAAAATAATGTCTATGTCGAGGTATAATAATTTATATTTTTATTTTATAAGGAGAATAAATAACATTCGTGAAGAGGAGAAAATAGAAAAGAGAATAATATAATTTATATAACAAAATAATATATCAAGTACATAGAAAACTTAAGTTATATAGTTTTATGTGTATATAAAGCACACATGTATATAATATTTACGAAAATTAAATATATTATCACATCGTGAAATAAATAATCAAATAAATATACTTGAAAAGTTTGAAGATCTTATGAAGATATATGTTTAAAGCCGGGTAAATAGGTTTATGTAAATTAATCGTAGCTCATATGTATGTCGAATATGAAAACCTAATGCTTTATTTATATACTTAAAATAAAATAATAATAATAATAATAATAATAATAATAATAACAATAATAATAACAATAATAACAACAATAATAACAATAACAATAACAATAACAACAATAACAATAAGAACAATAACAATAACAATAAGAATAATAGCAATAACAAAAAGAATAAGAATAATAACAATAACAATAATAATAATAATAGATGAAGTGTAAATATAGCAATATAGTGTAGGGAGTAAATATAATTTAAGTAAAAGTTCAAATAAATGTAGTTTCAAGGTTAAAAAAAGAAAATAAAGAACGTTAAAATGTTATGTAAAACTTATTGTTTTATATGTATTTGTTATGAAGTAAAATATATTTATGAATGTTGTTCAAAAATATACACGGGTTCATTAGTTTATTTATTTATGGTGATAAAATGACAATAACTATATATTGTGAAAATATATGATAAGACGCAAAATTTTATATTTCATTTATAAGTAAACAACATTCATAAAAAGGATAATAGATATAACAACAACAACAACAATATACCCAGTGGAATTCCACACGTGGGGTCTGGGGAGGGTAGAATGTACGCACACCTTACCACTACCTCATAAAAGTAGAGAGGTTGTTTCCTAGAAACCCTCATCTCAAAAATCCATAAGCAGAATAAACTAGATATGGAAAAAAAGAAAGGAAAAGAAAATGAACTAGAAAGAGAGACTAATAAGGAAAAGCACATGACAATATGTAAATACGATAAAATTAACCCATATGCGATAGATAATGACAACACATGATATAAAAACATGACTACTCCTGCTACCATACTATATTCCAAGGTTAGACACCCACCTAACCCTACCAACCCATTAGTCTGCTACTCTAATTCGCGACCTCCACTCCTTTCTATCTAAGGTCATGTCCTTGGTGAGATCAAGTTTCGCCATATCTTGTATGATCACCTCCCCACAATACTTCTTCGATCTATCTCTACTCCTCTGTGTAATTCCCAAAACCAACCTCTTGCATCTCCTAACAGAAGCATCAATACTCTTTCTCTACATATGTCCAAACTATTGCAGTCTCGCTTCCCTCATCTTATCAGCCACAGGAGCCACCTCTAGCTTCTCCTGAATGGTCTCATTCCTAATCTTATCACTCCTAATGTGACCACATATCTATCTCACCATCCTCATCTCTGTGGCTTGCATCTTCTGAACATATGCATTTTTTATTGGCCAACACACTACCCCATACAACAAAGATGGTCTAACCACCATTCTGTAAAACTTACTTTTTAATTTAGGTGGTCTCTTCTGTCATATAATACTCTAGAGGCAAGACTTCATTTAGTCCATGCTGCCCCAATATGACGTGTGACATCATTGTCGATATCACCACTACTCTAGATAATGGACCCCAGATACTAAAAGTTTTCCCTCTTGGGGATAGATTGAGTGGCAAGACTTACACCAATGTCTACTTCATCTCTTGTAACACTGAATTTGCACTCCAAGTATTCTGTGTTGGTCCCGCTCAGTTTGAATCCTGTGAACTCCAAGGCATGTCTCCAAGTCTCTAACCTATCATTAACTTTAGTCCGAGTCTCACTAATTAATACAATGTCATCTGCAAATAGGATACACTATGGAACCTCCTCCTGGATAGATCGCATCATCTCATCCATCTCCAACACAAATAGGAAAAGGCTCAACACAGATCCTTGATGAAGTCCTATCTCAATGGAAAAATACTCTGAGCCTCCTCTCACGATTCTTATACAAGTTTTGGCTCCATCGTACATGTTCTTTATCACTCTAATATATGCCATTGAGACACCTTTCACCTCTAGACACCTCCATAGGACATCCCTCGAAACTTTGTCATAGGCCTTCCCGAGATCAATAAACACCATGTGAAATGCTTCTTTCTTTCCCTATATTTCTTCACTAATCTCTGAACAAGATGAATTACTTTGATAGTCAATCGCCCCGGCATGAATCCAAACTGATTCTCCAAAATAGACATTACTCTTCTCACTCTCATCTCCACCACTCTCACCCAGACCCTCATAGTGGAACTTAACAACTTGATACCCCTGTAATTTTTACAGTTTTGAATATCACCCTTGTTCTTGTATGATAGAACCATTGTACTCCTCCTCCATTCATTAGACATCTTGGCAGTCTTCATAATAACATTGAACAATCTAGTCAATCACTCTATGTTATCCTTTACTATATTCTTGCAAAAGTCTACCGGAATCTCATCGATTCCAATTGCCCTCCCTCTCTTCATCCTACTAATAAACCTTCTAACCTCCTCAACTCTGAATTACCTGCAATAACCAAAATCTCAATGACTTTTGGAGTGTGCCAACTTACCCAGCTTAATATCTCTATCTCCTTTTTCGTTTAAGAGTTTGCAAAAGTAAGCTTGCCACCTTAGTTTAATAGAAGTCTCATCCACCAATACCTCTCCCTCCTCATCGGTAACACCCCCATGAAATAAGAAAATACCCCTAGACTGGACCTTGCTTATAAGGTATCTTCCCTTGCTCCGTTTATAAATCCAAGACCGGATTTGTAATCAGTGTGAGAAATCAAGTCAAAAAATAGTCTCGACTTGACAAAAACTCAAAACAATGTGAATTATTTTTGTCCAAGTGAGCTCAAAATAGTGAAATTTCTATGCCCCTTCTGCGATATGGAGTGGATGCGGAACCGCACTTGGAAATTTTCTGAAAAATCCTGAAAAGTCAAAAATTCACGAAAGTATGCTAAAACATACTAGCGTGCATCGCGCACTAGTGTAGTAGGGCATTTTAAATTTTTTAAAAGGGAGGGGTAAATCTGACTTTTCCCATGCCCCATATCCTAAACTAAGTTTTTAATACGAATTAAGTTCAGAAACGTATTATTTTCATTCATACGTTCAAGTAATCAAACCCTTCGAAGAACTTATGCTCAGGACTTCAAGATTCGGTAGTAGGGCTTAGAGATTCTTACAATCTTTCCAAGAAACTCATTCCAAGGTATGTAAGGCCACTTTAAATCCATTATTTTTAGAATATTTTAGAAAAGTATGACTTAGTTTTCCTTCTGAAAGTCCCAAGTCCTAATTTAGAGTAATTTCATGAAAACTTTATAAAGTTTAGTAGATTTTCCTATGTATGTATAGATTCTTGATTGAATGATGTTGATATTTGATTCTTTTGATATTATTAAAGTATTGGTTTTAACATTTTAAAGTATATATGATTTCCTGTGAATTCATATGGGGTTCATGAACATTGAGAAAGCTAAGTAGTATGCTGGGCTAAGTCCCCAAGAAAAACCCAGATTTTCAAGAACTTATAATCATTTAAGTATGAGCTACGTAAGTACTTTAGGAGTAGTATTGAGCACCGATATGAGGGAAAGTAGAATAAATTACTTGAACTCATAAACTATGTAGCCAGTATATGATAGGATCATACAACAGTACCTTTCTCATAAGCCTCTGAGATGATAAAGTTTTGGAATGGATCCACTTCCCTAGTTATTCGTCCCCTACCCGACCAAAGTACGGGATGACTCTAGCAGCGTGGGCAAGACGCTGTATTACCACGAAGCTCATAGTGATGGTTATCGATTAGAGAAACTCCCCAAGCTAAGAAAATTATGTTTTATTACTACTTTCAGCATATTATTATTTTGCATGTTATTTTCAGCCTACTAGCCTTATGATTATTGTTAATTCGTTTATGATTATGATTATGTTTTTTATGATATATTATGGTATTCCAGTTTAAATATTTTAGCCATCTTACATACCGTACATTTCACATACTAATGTTCTTAGGACCTGCATCATTTTATGATGTAGACGTAGGTGACCAAGTTCCTCAGCAGCCGCTCCGTTGAGAACTTGCTAGCTTCCAGATAGTGGTGAGGCCTTTTTTCAGTCTGAGGCTCTTTAGTTCATGTCATGTTATGTCGTTTCAATTTTATTTTAGTTTTGGCTACTTGGGGCCTATCTCAGTAGTCCTTTCAGATGACTTAGTAGAGGTTCCATAGACAGTATGATTAGTATTTCAGTTTTCAATTATTCAGACATTGCTTTAAATGCTTTATTATTTAGTCATGTAGACATTTTAGCTTATCTTATTGCTTTTCTGACCTTTTTCATCATTATTAAGTCTTCCGCTAAGTGAGTAGCCACGCCAAGTGGTTCAGTTGGGACCAGAAATAGTTTTTGAGTGCCAGCTACGTCCAGGGTGTAGGCTTGGGGTGTGACAAACTTGGTATCAGAGCATAGAGTTTAAGAGTCCTAGGGAGTTTATGGAACCGTGTATAGTAGAGTCCATATTATGGGTGTGAAGTGCGCCACATTTATAATAAGAAGGTTGTGGGACATTAGGAAGTGTCATCTTTAATTGTCATTCTTTATCTTGTGCTTCAAAGTATATCTCTATGAAATCCTTTCTAACTCATGTGTTCACACCGTATTTTCAAATCATACCTCCTCGTAGAGCTAACGGACTAGTCAGGGGCAGAGGATGCCCAGCCAGAAGGAATGCAAACCAGCATGGCAGAATTCCTGAGGAACCCAAAGGCCCAGCTATGCCTGTGGAGCAGCCACAATAGGCAGACATCTCTAACTCTGAGCTTCCCTAGGCCATTCAGACTTTGGCTCAGGCAGTCGCTACTCAGAGAGGTCGCCATGGAGATGGCAGGAATGATGGGGCAAATACCGCCAGAGTTAGAGAGTTTCTGAGAATGAACCCACCAGAGTTCACGGGGTCTGATGTGAAGGATGATCCTGAAAACTTCATTAAGGAGCTCCAGAAGGTATTTCAGGTGATGCAAATAGTCGATACTGAGCCGGTTAAGTTGGCTGCCTATTAGCTTAAGGGGATAGCTAGACTCTGGTTTGACCAATGGAAGGGAAGCAAGGTAGATATGGCACCAACAGTTACTTGGGCAGTGTTTGAGGAGGCCTTTCTGGGATAGTACTTTCCCAGAGAGATGAGGCAGGCTAAAGTAAGAGAGTTTCTGAACTTGAAGCAGAACAATATGAGTGTACGAGAGTACAACCTCAATTTTACTTAGTTGTCCCATTACGCTCCAACTATAGTGGCAGATATGAGGACTAGGATAGATCTCTTCGTGTTCGGGCTCTCTCAAATGACTAAGAGAGAGGGCGGAAATACAATGTTGATTAGAGATATAGATATAGCTCGATTGATGACATATGTACAACAGGTAGAGGAGGAGAAGATCCAGGACAAGGAAGAGTTTAGGAGTAAGAGGGCCAAGACATCAGGCCAGGAGTCGGGCAAGAGGGGGACTGGAGGTGGAGGTCACTCATCTTTCCAGCCTAAGAAAGATGAACTTGCACCTTGATTCGCCAGTGTACCTGCACTGAGGGTCAAAAATGAGCAGGGATTGCAGCACCATAGGTTGCCAGCCAGTCAGTCACAGGGTAGTGTAGCTCAAGGACCAAACTGTTATCCTACCTGTGGTAAGTGTGGTAAGTCTCACCCCGGAGAGTGCCTTCTAGGTACAAATGGTTGTTTCAAATGTGGTCAAGTGGGATATTTCTTGAAAGATTGTCCTATGGGAAAGCATAATATGAGAGACACCAGGTTACAGACAGTCTCTTTAGCACCAAAGGGTAAGCCATCTCACAGGGGTTCTATAGCAAGGACAAGTGGGGCACAAACCACTTGTATGCAATGGGCACTACACAGAAGCAGGAGAACTCACCAGATATGGTTATAGGTATGCTCAAAATCTTTACTCATGATGTATATGCATTATTAGACCCTGGAACCACATTGTCTTTTGTAACCCCATTTGTAGCTATGAAGTTTGGGGTTAATCAAGAATGTCTTCTTAAGCCTTTCAGTGTTTCTACTTCTACTAGAGAGTCTATTTTAGTCCAAAGAATTTATAAGGGTTATCCAATCTCTGTTTATTATAAGACCATTGTAGCTGATTTGGAGAAGTTAGATATGGTAGAGTTTGATGTAATCCTAGGCATGGATTGGCTTCATACAGGGTATGGCTCCGTAGATTGCAGAACCAAAGTAGTCAAGTTTTAGTTTCCTAATGAACCAGTCCTAGAGTGGAGGGGTCGCTTAATTTTCCCTAAGGGCCAGTTTGTTTCATATCTCAAAGCTAGAAAGTTGATTTCCAAAGGGTGTATATATCACCTAGTCGGAGTTCAGGATTCTCGTGCCGAAGCACCATCTCTTTAGTTTGTCCCAGTTGTGAATGAGTTCCCAGAAGTCTTTCCTGAGGATCTTTCCAAAGTTTCCTCCTTATAAGGAGAGTAGACTTTGGGATAGACACTTTTCCAAATGTTCAACCTATCTCTATCCCTCCATATCATATGGCTCATTCAGAGCTATTAGAGTTAAAGTTGCAGTTGAAAGATCTCTTAGATAAGGGTTTCATTAGACCAAGTGTTTCACCTTGGGTTGCTCCAGTTCTTTTCGTGCATAAAAAGGGTGGTTCTCTTCGGATGTGCATAGATTACCGTCAGCTCAACAAGGTCACCATTAAGAACAAGTATCTTCTTCCCAGGATTGATGACTTATTCGACCAACTTCAGGGTGCTACCTGTTTTTCCAAGGTACATCTTAGATATAGGTACCATCATCTTAAAGTTAGAGAGAAAGACGTTCTTAAAACATCTTTCAGAACCTGATATGGTCACTATGAGTTTTTAGTCATGCCCTTTAGGCTAACAAATGCACCAACAACTTTTATGGACCTTATGAATAGGGTATTGAGGCCGTACCTAGACATGTTTGTTATTGTGTTCATCGATGATATCCTGATCTACTCTTGTAGTAAGGAGGAGCATGCAGATCATCTTAGAGTTATCCTTCAGACCCTTAAGGATCAGCAGCTATATGTCAAGTTTTCTAAGTGTGAGTTCTAGTTGGAGTTTGTGGCATTTCTAGGGCATATTGTGTCTGGTGAGGGTATTCAGGTTGATTCCCAAAAGATTGAGGCGGTATAGAATTGGCTAAGGCCCACAACTCCCATAGAGATAAAGAGTTTCTTAGGCTTGGCGAGATACTACAGACGGTTTATAGAGGGATTTTCTTCTATCTCAGCCCCCTTGACTAAGATGACTCAGAAGAAGACTAAGTTCGAATGGTCAAAAGCTTGTGAGAAGAGTTTCCAAGAGTTTAAGACTAGGCTAACCACAGCCCCAGTCTTATCCCTACCTGATGGAGTTGATGATTTCATGGTTTATTGTGATGCTTCCAGAGTTGGCTTGGGCTGTGTATTAATGCAGAGAGGAAATGTGATAGCATATGCCTCTAGACAACTTAAGATTCATAAGAACAATTACCCAAGTCATGATCTTGATCTGGTTACGGTGGTGTTTGCTTTGAAGATCTAGAGACACTATCTATATGGTGGGCACATGGATGTATTCATGGACCACAAGAGTTTGCAATATGTGTTTGTCCAGAAGGAGCTGAATTTAAGATAGAGGGGCTGGTTGGAGCTGCTGAAAGACTATGATATGAGTATTCTTTATCATCCAGGTAAAGCTAATGTAGTTGCTGATGCTCTTAGCAGCGTGACCATGGGAAGCACAGCCCATGTTGAGGCTGAAAAGAAAGAGTTAGCTAAGGCGGTCTACAGACTAGCCCATTTGGGGGTTCAAATTGAAGATTCTGATGAAGGTAGGGCCATTGTCAGAAATGGGTCAGAGTTATCCTTGGTGGTAGAAGTGAAAGAAAAGCAAGACAAGGATCCCATCATTCTCCAATTGAAAGAAGATGTTCATAAGCAAAAAGTATTAGTGTTCCCAAAAAAGGGAGATGGTCTCCTCAGTTACCAAGGTAGGTTGTGTGTGCCAAGTGCCAACGGTCTTAGAGATAAGATCTTGGTTGAGGCTCATAACACCAGATACTCTATCCACCCCAGTGCAACAAAGTTGTATAGAGACTTGTGATAAGTCTATTGGTGGGGTGAAATGAAGAAAGACAGTGCAAAGTTTGTGTCTAGATGTCCAAATTGCCAGCAAGTTAAGGTTGAGCACCAAAGGCCTTGTGGTGTAGCCCAGAACATAGAGAGATGATTAATATGGACTTCATAACAGGCTTACCTTGGTCCCGTAGACAGCACGATTCGATATGGGTCATAGTAGATAGAATGACCAAGCCAACTCACTTTCTACCTGTCAAGATGACTGATACAGATTAAGACTATGCCAAACTTTATCTTAAAGAGATTGTGAGGCTACAGGGGGTCCCTATATCTATTATTTCAGATAGAGAAGCTTAGTTTACAGCACAATTTTGGAAGTCCTTTCAGAAGGGTCTTGGTACGAAGGTTAATCTTAACATAACCTTTCATCCACAGACAGACGGGCAAGCAGAACGAACTATATAGACCTTGGAAGATATATTGAGAGCTTGCATGATAGAATTTAAATGTAATTGGGATGATCATTTACCTTTGATTGAGTTCTTTTATAATAATAGTTTTCAGGCCAACATACAGATGGCACCATACAAAGCTCTTTATGGGACAAAGTGTAGATCACCCATAAGATGGTTTGAAGTTGGTAAGGCAGGACTGATAGGGCTTGATCTAGTCCATCAGGTTTTGGAAAAAGTAAAGGTTATTCTAGAGAGGCTTAAGAAAACTCAGAGCAGACAAAAGTCCTAAACAAATGTTAGAAGAAGAGATTTGAAGTTTGAGATAGGCGATTGGGTATACTTGAAGGTATCTCCAATGAAGGGAGTTATTTGCCAAATTCTGAATAGAGTGGCAATATTGCTTACGAACTAGAGCTACCAGCAAAGTTGAGTGCTATACATCCAGTATTTCATATCTCCATGCTTAAGAAGTGCATGGGAGATGCCTCATTAGTTATCCCAGTTGAAAGTGTTGGGATTAAGGATAATTTGTTTTATGAAGAGGTTCTGGTACAGATATTAGATCGGCAAGTTCGTAAATTTAGGACCAAGGAGATTGCTTCAGTGAAGAACCTGTAGAGGAACCAATTCGTGGAAGAAGCCACATGGGAAGCAGAAGCAGACATGAAGGCCAGCTAATTTATATGTATCGTTATCATTCAAGGACTAATGACCTCAAGGGAAAGATATTGTAACAACCCTGTGAAATGATGCTCTGTTTGTCAATCCGAGATAGGATTTCCG